>JARWKJ010000052.1:0-90000 GCA_029959095.1 Rhinichthys osculus
AACATCAATGTCAAGACTCGTACAATCAGGCATCGGACGAAACAGCCTCAGACTAAAAGATGCATTTATGTCTGATGCCTTTCTGTCTCCGGCTGTTTCGTCCAGTGACTAGAGGAAGAGCTGAACTTGGCATGACAACTTTGCAAATGGAGCTTGAGGAAAGTAGTTTTCAGTTTTAGCGCCATGTCGCGTTGATCAATACGCCATTTCATGAAGCATTTTTATGGTCTAGTCAGTAGATGTCGGTCGTAGCAGCAACACACTGTGAGATGATCATGACTCTCAGTAAATGATCAGGCGATCTTTGATCAAAACACCGTTTAGGAGCCGCGACCACAGAAATCTCCACGAGTGTTTCACGATGATCATCTTTCGTCTGGAACAGAATCATACAGTGTGTGCCGGCATTAGATATGATAAATCTTTCTGTAGGAGACTTTGAGCTTTGTAAGTTTGCAGATCTTATACACACACAAACAGCAACATAACACACTAAAGAAAACATGTGCATCATATGACACCTTTAAACCATTAATACAAATGTAATACAACTATTATTAAAAACATGTACATTGTTTGTTTTCCAAAAGCGAGATTGAACTTTTTTTCCCCTCATAATTATGAAAAATGAATCTTTCATTAGTGTTTGTCTCCCTCTGCTGGTTCAACACAAACATATTCAGGCTCTATATTTACACTTTTGAGTTTATACTGTGTGTTTACACAAATAAAATGGTTAATCTATGAGTGAGAAAGTGTAATTTGCTGTGAAATAAAAGGTGTTTCACTGCCGCCTCATCAGGTCTGTCAGAGGATCGTTGAAATCTAAATGAAGTCTTAATTTATAACAGTGAAGTCACTGTATCTTCAGTCTCTGTTGATTCTGTTGACTGTGAGTCTCTGTAGTGGATCCTTATTCACCATCAGATGATCAGCAGAAGATCAGACTGTCATCTATAAGTCCTAAAATAAAACACACACACAGTCACATATGCAGTATGAGATATTACATCTGTCACATCTTTTCATAAGAAAACTAACTAGATAATCTATATTAATTCCTTCTCAAACATGATAATAGAGCTTCTGTCTGATGCTCAAAGTCACTTTACAGAATCAAAAGCACATGAAAGGTCACTTTCACACACCGGACAGCTGATCCAGAACCAGCAGAAATCATCATTACACTCACTACACATTTAATATCAGTTGATAACACACAACCCAAATCTCAGATTATCACACACATAAGGCTTTACACAGAAGAAGCGGCACAGAAACCAAATCTGAAGCGCCATAAAATCACTAAATGTGTATTTTGCGACGACTCTGTTATTTTGGTGGTTTGCTTCACGATGTATATCTTACTCAGTGTGTCTTTCTCTAAACACACACAAACCTGTCCACCAAATCAGCAAACTCTCATACACACACACACACACACACACACACACACACACACACACACACACACACACACACACACACACACACACACACACACACCAAAGCATGCAACAACTACCTAACAAAACAGAAACTGAATTTAAGATTTATTATCTGATGATCTCAGACACAATATTCCCACACACACACACTGAACCTTTACTATTATTTCTAGTGAGAAAATCAGCCATTTAAACTTTAAATGAAAATATGATGAAAATCGTTAAGAAGTATTCTTACCTCAGTGTCTTCAGTTTATAATGTGGATCATCCCTCAGATCCTCCAGCTGCTTCACTCCTGAGTCTCCTAGTTTATTCTCAGACAGATCCAGATCTCTCAGGTGTGAGGGGTTTGATCTCAGAGCTGAAGCCAGAGCAACACAACCTTCATCTGTGACTCCACAATCCCTCAACCTGTAGAGAACAATGACACACATTAAGCCTATATCCAGAGATAAACACAACACTTAAAATAATATATATACACATACTCATTAGTTCATGCTGTTCAAATACATCAGTTTGAATCCGTGTATCAGTCGTACAGTTTATTTATTTATTTTTTATATTGAACGTAGAAAATGAGAAAACGGTTCCTTTTTAGTGTTTTTAATTTTGTCCAAAAACGAGACAGTTTGATCTCCGGCTGATAAATCAGAGGAAAGGGGCGTTTCATTCCCGCCCGCGTGTAGAAATCCAATATTCAAGCCGTTATTAATGTTTCTACCTGAGAACGAAACACGAAAAATCAAAATGAATTCTTGTTTTTCATTTTGAAAAAAAAAGAATACTTTTTATACTTTCAATATTAAATAAAAAAATGACTGAACGACTGAACGAATGATACACAGATTAGGGATTTATTGATTAGGGGATTCAATATACAGTTTGTACAGTATAAAAATCAATATTTCTATGGAAAATCCCCATAAAACATGGAAACCTAACGTGTGTGTGTGTGTGCTTAATGTATTTGTAAACATTTTAAGGAATGTGTGTGTGTGTGTGTGTGCTTAATGTATTTGTAAACATTTTAAGGAATGTGTGTGTGTGTGTGTGTGTGTGTGTGTGTGTGCTTAATGTATTTGTAAACATTTTAAGGAATGTGTGTGTGTGTGTGTGTGTGTGTGTGTGTGTGCTTAATGTATTTGTAAACATTTTAAGGAATGTGTGTGTGTGTGTGTGTGTGTGTGTGTTAGGTCTGGAGAGAAAAAAAAAATTCTCCAAACTATCACGATTTTTTTTGTTTACGATCTGAAATGTATTATTTTTATTCCAGAACCGATATTGATTCAATTGAAATGGCTTTATTTTCTTCCTCGCTTATAGCCGAGGTTGACAGAAGTTAGCCACTCTTGCTCCAACAGAGGCTGAAGCGTGTGGTTATCTATGAGTGTCGTAATATCCCTGTCTAGTGGACGTGTGGAAGCGGCGTGAGACTGAAGCACTGTTAAACTCAGAGCCTTTGTCAATATTATAGCAACTTTTCAGACCCCTTTAGTGATTTTTGTTTTTAAAAGCGACTAGCGACAAATCTAGCGTCTCTCTGGTCAAACCTCAGTGACCCCCAAATGCTGTCAGTGGTGCGAGCGCGAGCTCTTGCTCTCTCCCTGCCGTCTCTCTCTCTCGCTCTAACATATGTGGAAACAAACAAGTCTTATCTGGCTACAACATGACATAAGCCTATAACACGCTCTCACATGTTTATTTTTTAGCATTTTTGGGAGGAGTAAAATGTACATATGTGGATTCAACAACCAGATGCATTTACACTTGTCCAGTTTGGTCTGGAACGGTCTCAGACCTCCTCCTGAAGTGGTTTGAACGATCGGATCCGTCTGGAATGTGTTTCGCAGGGCATTTACACCTGGTCTCTTCACGATCGGATAGCTATCCCATCACAGAAAACGCTTGAAGTGGCCAGGTGTGAACAGCCCCTTAGGGAAGGCGTTAGCTACTTTCCTCTGAACATAGTTGTCAACACTGGACTGAGTCACTGAAAGCCCTCGCGCTGCTCATATACTGAGAGAGAGACGAGACATTTATCCCAATTATTTGTATACAGTCTAATAATAATAATAATATAATCTAGTAATACTGATTAATACATTAACTACAGCTTATATACTATTATATACTATTCATTACTATTCATTAACTATAAACTAATAGTTTGCAAATGATTTATAAGCGCTGAGTTACTGTATACTTGTGATAAAGTGTCACCATTATTTCAAACTGGTCGCATTAAGTGTAATTGTTCCTTTTGTATGTGATGGAGTGATTCTTCTTTCTCAAAAATAACACAAAATAAACAAAGTAAAGATGAATTTGACTGATAGCATTATTATTATTTTTAACCCCGGATGGGGCTTACGCCACACATATATTGTACACACTATCTACTAGGGGTGTGACGAGACGCTTATCTCACGAGAACGAGACGAGACGAGATATTTGCACAATTTTTCAGAAATCCTCAATGACAAAATTCATGACTGGAAAAATAGTATGCAGGTGCATTTTTCAATGTTTTAACTAATAATCTTCTAATGCATGTCATTTCAGGTCTACTTTATGAGTATGAATTATCAAATGCATTGAAAGAAAACAATATACAAGCACTGTAAAGAGTTTTTATTGACTGGCTTTTCTCCTGTATGATTTCACATTAGTCTCTTCAGACCTTACTGTACATTTAAGAGCTTTCAGAACTTCTGATTGAGGCTGTGTGTGACCTCCTAACTGAACTCCTTTTAACACACATTTAACAGAGAAATAAAATCAGTATATATAACAAAAATAAATAACAGTTTTCTCTTAGTCTTATTAAGTGCAAACAATAAGTGCAAGTGCAACCATAATCAAAGTTAGCACACAGACTCTTTATAATTGTTGTGAAATTGCGGTTTTATTTTGCACCAGCAGTTATAGGTATAGGTAGAGAGAAACGAGGCTGGTGTGTTTGTCTCTACAGTTGTTCTTGCGTTCCCATTATAAGTTCAGAAACGGAGCCTCAATTGTCTGTTGTCCGTTATACGTTACAGTGCTCTCTCAATATTCACAGTGCAAACTGAGACCATAGCCGCAAATAAACAGTCCAGAGATGGGTATTGGGAGACAGACTATTGTATGTATATGCAGCCTAATTTGTGCGCAATGCACATCAGGGAGCTTGTGTTTTACCCTTCACTTTCAAATTCGTGACCGCGCGTACTCTGTGTGTATGGAGCAGCGGTGCTGAGCGCACACTCTACAAGATTAGACATGTATCAGACGTTAGTCTATGTTGCGCAACGAATCCTCCGCCATCGTCACGCGATCAGTGAACTGTGATTCGTGCGGCACTGATTGCAACGGCAACTCGCGCTGGATGAGCAGAGCAGACTTTTACATTAGTTTATAATGGTTTTTATTTTTTATAAAAACAACAAAACGATAGTTTAGGCGAATGTGAGTGTAGCGGTGGAATATTCTATGGTAATCTCACGTTCAGTCATGGCCATATCGCGAGACAGCTTTTCACTCGACGAGATCTCGTCACACCCCTACTATCTACATATTAATCCTTATTCACTCAGAGTCTTTATGGTAGAGATGATCTTACCTCAGTGTCTCCAGTTTACAGAGAGGATTCGCCAGTAGATCAGAAAGATGCTTTATTCCTGAGTCTCCTAGTTTATTCTCAGACAGACCCAGATGTCTCAGGTGTGAGGGGTTTGATCTCAGAGCTGAAGCCAGAGCAACACAACCTTCATCTGTGACTCCACACCTCCACAACCTGTAGAGAACAATGACACACATTAAGCCTATATCCAGAGATAAACACAACACTTAAAATAATATATATATACACATACTCATTAGTACATGCTGTTCAAATACATCAGTTTGAATCTGTGTATCAGTCGTTCAGTTTATTTTTAATTTTTAATATTGAACGTAGAAAATGAGAAAACGGTTCATTTCTAGTGATTTAAATTTTGTCCAAAAACGAGACAGTTTGATCTCCGGCTGATAAATCAGAGGAAAGGGGCGTTTCATTCCCGCCCGCGTGTAGAAATCCAATATTCAAGCCGTTATTAATGTTTCTACCTGAGAACGAAACACGAAAAATCAAAATGAATTCTTGTTTTTCATTTTGAAAAAAAAAAAGAATACTTTTTATACTTTCAATATTAAATAAAAAAATGACTGAACGAATGATACACAGATTAGGGATTTATTGATTAGGGGATTCAATATACAGTTTGTACAGTATAAAAATCAATATTTCTATTGAAAATCCCCATAAAACATGGAAACCTAACGTGTGTGTGTGTGTGTGCTTAATGTATTTGTAAACATTTTAAGGAATGTGTGTGTGTGTGTGTGTGTGTGTTAGGTCTGGAGAGAAAAAAAATCAATTCTCCAAACTATCACGATTTGTTTTGTTTACGATCTGAAATGTATTATTTTTATTCCAGAACCGATATTGATTCAAATGAAATGGCTTTATTTTCTTCCTCGCTTATAGCCGAGGTTGACAGAAGTTAGCCACTCTTGCTCCAACAGAGGCTGAAGCGTGTGGTTATCTATGAGTGTCGTAATATCCCTGTCTAGTGGACGTGTGGAAGCGGCGTGAGACTGAATCAGTGTTAAACTCAGAGCCTTTGTCACTATTATAGCAACTTTTCAGACCCCTTTAGTGATTTTTGTTTTTAAAAGCGACTAGCGACAAATCTAGCGTCTCTCTGGTCAAACCTCAGTGACCCCCAAATGCTGTCAGTGGTGCGAGCGCGAGCTCTTGCTCTCTCCCTGCCGTCTCTCTCTCTCGCTCTAACATATGTGGAAACAAACAAGTCTTATCTGGCTACAACATGACATAAGCCTATAACACGCTCTCACATGTTTATTTTGTAGCATTTTTGGGAGGAGTAAAATGTACATATGTGGATTCAACAACCAGATGCATTTACACTTGTCCAGTTTGGTCTGGAACGGTCTCAGACCTCCTCCTGAAGTGGTTTGAGCGATCGGATCCGTCTGGAATGTGTTTCGCAGGGCATTTACACCTGGTCTCTTCACGATCGGATAGCTATCCCATCACAGAAAACGCTTGAAGTGGCCAGGTGTGAACAGCCCCTTAGGGAAGGCGTTAGCTACTTTCCTCTGAACATAGTTGTCAACACTGGACTGAGTCACTGAAAGCCCTCGCGCTGCTCATATACTGAGAGAGAGACGAGACATTTATCCCAATTATTTGTATACAGTCTAATAATAATAATATAATCTAGTAATACTGATTCATATATTAACAACAGCTTATATATGTAGTAGTTTATACTGTATGGTAATGATAGTATCAGTATTAGAGGAAATACGGTAAAGGGGTGTGGGCACTCTCGCCCGGAAACTGATCTGTATCAGTGTTGTACCAGAAGTAAACGGCACTCAACTTGGCTCCGTCTCTGCGTGTGTTATTGTTCCTCCACAAATATTACAATATACTCTTATACTATTCATTAATTATAAACTAATAGTTTGCGAATGATTTGTAAGCGCTGTGTTACTGTATACTTGTGATAAAGTGTCACCATTATTTCAAACTGGTCGCATTAAGTGTAATTGTTCCTTTTGTATGTGATGGAGTGATTCTTCTTTCTCAAAAATAACACAAAATAAACAAAGTAAAGATGAATTTGACTGATAGCATTATTATTATTTTTAACCCCGGATGGGGCTTACGCCACACATATATTGTACACACTATCTACTAGGGGTGTGACGAGGCGCTTATCTCACGAGAACGAGACGAGACGAGATATTTGCAAAATTTTTCAGAAATCCTCAATGACAAAATTCATGACTGGAAAAATAGTATGCAGGTGCATTTTTCAATGTTTTAACTAATAATCTTCTAATGCATGTCATTTCAGGTCTACTTTATGAGTATGAATTATGAAATGCATTGAAAGAAAACAATATACAAGCACTGTAAAGAGTTTTTATTGACTGGCTTTTCTCCTGTATGATTTCACATTAGTCTCTTCAGACCTTACTGTACATTTAAGAGCTTTCAGAACTTCTGATTGAGGCTGTGTGTGACCTCCTAACTGAACTCCTTTTAACACACATTTAACAGAGAAATAAAAACAGTATATATAACAAAAATAAATAACAGTTTTCTCTTAGTCTTATTAAGTGCAAACAATAAGTGCAAGTGCGACCATAATCAAAGTTAGCACACAGACTCTTTATAATTGTTGTGAAATTGCGGTTTTATTTTGCACCAGCAGTTATAGGTATAGGTAGAGAGAAACGAGGCTGGTGTGTTTGTCTCTACAGTTGTTCTTGCGTTCCCATTATAAGTTCAGAAACGGAGCCTCAATTGTCTGTTGTCCGTTATACGTTACAGTGCTCTCTCAATATTCACAGTGCAAACTGAGACCATAGCCGCAAATAAACAGTCCAGAGATGGGTATTGGGAGACAGACTATTGTATGTATATGCAGCCTAATTTGTGCGCAATGCACATCAGGGAGCTTGTGTTTTACCCTTCACTTTCAAATTCGTGACCGCGCGTACTCTGTGTGTATGGAGCAGCGGTGCTGAGCGCACACTCTACAAGATTAGACATGTATCAGACGTTAGTCTATGTTGCGCAACGAATCCTCCGCCATCGTCACGCGATCAGTGAACTGTGATTCGTGCGGCACTGATTGCAACGGCAACTCGCGCTGGATGAGCAGAGCAGACTTTTACATTAGTTTATAATGGTTTTTATTTTTTTATAAAAACAACAAAACGATAGTTTAGGCGAATGTGAGTGTAGCGGTGGAATATTCTATGGTAATCTCACGTTCAATCATGGCCATATCGCGAGACAGCTTTTCACTCGACGAGATCTCGTCACACCCCTACTATCTACATATTAATCCTTATTCACTCAGAGTCTTTATGGTAGAGATGATCTTACCTCAGTATCTCCAGTTTACAGAGAGGATTCGCCAGTAGAGCAGAAAGATGCTTCACTCCTGAGTCTCCTAGTTTATTATATGACAGATCCAGATCTCTCAGGTGTGAGGGGTTTGATCTCAGAGCTGAAGCCAGAGCAACACAACCTTCATCTGTGACTCCACACCTCCTCAACCTGTAGAGAACAATGACACACATTAAGCCTATATCCAGAGATAAACACAACACTTAAACTATAAATAACATAATGCTGTCAATATGAAATATATACAAATACTCATTAGTTCAAGTTGTTCAAATACATGAGTTATGATTAGGGGATTGAATATACAGTTTGTACAGTATAAAAATCACTTCTATGGAAAGTCCCCATAAAACATGGAAAACGTGTGTGTGTGTGTGCTTAATGTATTTGTAAACATTTAAAGGAACGTGTGTGTGTGTGTGTGTGTGTGCTTAATGTATTTGTAAACATTTAAAGGAATGTGTGTGTGTGTGCTTAATGTATTTGTAAACATTTAAAGGAATGTGTGTGTGTGTGTGTGTGTGTGTGCTTAATGTATTTGTAAACATTTAAAGGAATGTGTGTGTGTGTGTGTGTGTGTGTGTGTGTTAGGGCTGGGAGAAAAAAATGATTCACCAAACTATCGCAATTTTTTTGTTTACTGTTTTACGATCTTCTTCCAATTCGTCTGTCTATTAAACCTTTGACAAAATCATCGGTTGAATCATGCGTTAAAATAATGCATTTATCAATTACATTGTTTTGCCACTAGGTGGCGACAAGTGACTGTTAAAACATGTATTTATTGAATTATTTATTCAAGAGAGTGTATTACTGTATGATGCTCCTGAAATAAAACTCAGAGATGTGATGAATTGTTTTTGTAAATATGACTCTTCTTATTCATCATGTACAGTCTGTATAAGTGTATGATTTAACTTTTCTCCATAGTCTAGTGTTAAAAACAAATCACAATATATTGCAATATCGAATCACAATATTGTAGAATCGCTATTCTTAAAAATCACAACACTTCTAGTATCTGTCAGGGTCTTGCTCTGGCAGCTTTGTCTGTGTTGTCTTTGTTTCATGTCTCTATGTTTGTGTTGTGCTTGAACGTATGGTTGTGTTTGTGTTGGCCATGTGCTCCTCTGTTCCTGCCTCCTTGTTTCCCTGTACCACGCCCTCTTGTCTAGTTGAGTCCTCGTTTGTCTGAGTGTTGTCACCTGTTCCTCATGTTCTCTGCTCCCTTGTTTCAGTCCTCGTTTACGTGAGTGTGTTCACCTGTTCCTTGTCTAAGTGTTCTCACCTGTTACTCTTGTTAACTCCCTTTATGTGTGTGCTCTTTCCCTCATGTGTTGCCAGTTCGTTAGATGTTGTACTACTGTGCTACATAGTTTGTTTCTTGTGACTAAAGTCTACAGTGTTTTATTTGTAGAAGTATTTTGTGCTTTAGTTCTGCCATCGGTCCTGTCTGTCTTGTCTTCTGTGTCTCTAGTTCCAGTCCTGCTAGCAGAGTGTCCCTGACTGCTTACACTCTTGGCTTTGGAGGAAGCCTGTGCTGAGCCTGAGATCCCTGAGAGTCTTGCTGGAGTACTTACAAGTTCCTGTCTGGCTACTGCTAGTATTCTGAGGTCTCATTCTGCTCTGCCATTTCTACTCTCCGGCTTCCAGTCATCTTGCTAGTTACAAGTGCTGCTCGGCTAGTTACTACGGCTGTCATTGTGTCTCATCCCTGCCTATTGTCTGGACTGTTCACCTCTCCCACCACATCCAGTCATCTGTCTGCTGTTTGTCAATAAACCTGTTAACACTCGTTCTGCATTTGAGTCCTCCTTCATAGACCCGTGACAGTATCGGCACCCAATTATTTGTTTATAGTCTAATAATAATAATAATAATACAATCTAGTAATAATTAATTTAACAACAGCTTATATACTATTCATGAACTATAAACTGATAGTTTGCGGATGATTTATAAGCGCTGTGTTACTGTATACTTGTGATAAAGTGTCACCATTATTTCAAACTGGTCGCATTAAGTGTAATTGTTCCTTTTGTATGTGATGGAGTGATTCTTCTTTCTCAAAAATAACACAAAATAAACAAAGTAAAGATGAATTTGACTGATAGCATTATTATTATTTTTAACCCCAGATGGGGCTTACGCCACACATATATTGTACACACTATCTACTAAGGGTGTGACGAGACGCTTATCTCACGAGAACGAGACGAGACGAGATTTTTGCACAATTTTTCAGAAATCCTCAATGACAAAATTCATGACTGGAAAAATAGTATGCAGGTGCATTTTTCAATGTTTTAACTAATAATCTTCTAATGCATGTCATTTCAGGTCTACTTTATGAGTATGAATTATCAAATGCATTGAAAGAAAACAATATACAAGCACTGTAAAGGGTTTTTATTGACTGGCTTTTCTCCTGTATGATTTCACATTAGTCTCTTCAGACCTTACTGTACATTTAAGAGCTTTCAGAACTTCTGATTGAGGCTGTGTGTAGTGAAGATAATGGGTAGATGCTCAGTCTAGGTGCTAGTTCTGGGTTTATCACCAAGTTCACTCAGGTGTGTCGGCCAGAACACCACTTAAGGCCAAATGTTCCAGAGTATGAAATAAAGAGCGGAGAAATAGTTCTGATTCTGTTTCTTTATTCCTCTTTCTTGTGTGAGTGAGTTTGAGGGTGAGTGTAATTCTGAGTGTGGTTTCTATAAAGAGAGAAACAAATTACAAATGAATAAATCAAACATATGCATACACTCATTCCTCTCTAAGCACTAATATACATTACTAAACAAAGCAAACAATAGTCAGAATATAACTATACAGTATATCTCTTAAACTCTAATACTGTAAGCTTAATGTAAAGATTCAAACACTTATTAAATGGGATTCTCAGATTTTCTATCATAGGTTACATTCCCACTAACATAGAAAGCACGACTGTCATCTATGATAATTCACTTTATAGCTTCAACTAACTAAACAGCTGGATGGTTTTATTATGAAAAAAAAAACCCGTACTGAATGCTATATTCCATTCGAGCTAGCAAAGCCCTGACTGAGAAACCTCGATAGCGATCCAAATAACAATATTTACCACCACTTACTTCTTATTTTACTCAACCAAAAAGTACTGATCAATCCTAACAACAAATATGAAAGTATATACACATCTAAACATGATATTACATATCGTTAACTCGACGTACTAAATCAGACGAGTCGAAGCTCGAGCGTGAAATGAACGAACGTGGATATAATTAGCACCACGGTCGCATAACGACTCCTTAAACTCCTAACTCTTATCCACATCAAATAACAGAAATAACTAGTTTAACAAATAATACAATATCACAGATGTACTTAATCTTCTCATTTACGCACACTCTGAAGAAAGGTGCAGCTCACATCTACAATCCGACCCGACCCTCTATAGTACTGCATACTAACTGTGTGACCAGTGTTGCCAGATTGGGACGGTGATTTCCAGCCCAAAAGCTCACCAAAACCCGCCCACTACAAGAAAAAACCGCCCAAAATTTTACTGCCAAAATAATGTGATATAATTTCATTACCATGTCATTTAAGGTTGATAAGCACAATTTGTATCTCCTTAAAACAAAATAACGATGATAAAATTAATAAAAAATAAATACATTTTCCAGGAAAACAAATCAAAACAGGGCAATAATTAAGGAGAATTCGCCAATATGACTAAAATGTCCAGGTGGACACTGTCAAAACGGCAATCAAGAAATGAACCCATGACTTTAACCCTCGGAAGTACACATTGCAGAACATAACGCACAATTTAGCAGTCAAAACGGATTCATCGTTGATTCAAACCTTTTTCAGCAGCTGTCAGGGACAAGTAGAGTGCAGTCTGGATGATGTAAAAGTTGCAGATGTCTGGTTAGGCTGTTGCGCATTTGACATGGAGAGAAATCGTCCCATATTTGATTTCAATTCAAGTCATTCAACTGTGCTCTCCTCTCAGAGTTATATTCACCATCGAGTAATCTCCCTCCATGTGTACGTTTATTAGAGTTGCTCACTACTGTACTCTCTTTACTGTAGATACAACTTACTGTGTAGGCTATGTCACTTTAGCGATCACTTGAAGCTACGATCTCGCGCTCAATCGCGTCTGCCTGCGGATCGCTGATTGGCTAAAAGTGCGTGCTCGTCGGTGATGTCAATACTAACGCCAGCTGACTCTGCATGAGAGTGTGTGTACAGTAATGTCACGATGACTGATTTTATAGACTACATGCACTTTAGTTTCGTTTTTTTAACCAATTAGACTTTAAAATGTAGATGTTTGAAAACCGCCGAACTGACCCCAAACCAGCCCAAATTTTGACCACCCGCCCAAACCCTTTTTTACCCGCACAATCAAATTCAAAACCGCCCAATTGGGCGGGAACCCGCCCAATCTGGCAACACTGTGTGTGACGTCAGATAGTATACAAACTAGCGCGCGCTTCGGCTACCGTTACAAGCACTGAATAAACGGAAGTAAACGTGAAACAAATCCTAATATGGTAAACTATAGACCTTATTCGCAAACACCGGAAGTAGCTAACCGCGGCCATATTGTTGACATGACATCTGTCCTGCTGCCCCTAACCGCGCGCAGATTTGAGTTGAGGGGAGCAGTAGCCTGGCTTCATCTCGTCGGTATCAAGAGAAGATAATGCTATTATTTGATGTGGGTCCACACCAATCAAGCTTAAGTAAAGACCCGTCCTTATTGCCACTTTGCCAGCCGTAACTTATCCGGATATTTATAACGATCTCGTTCATACAGTATCTGTATACAAACTACAATGCACCTCAACACAAGGCAACATAATGAACGACACTCGTCTCATTCGTGGAGGTGGAAAAACAAGTTCTTTGTGACATGCAAGATTTGTTGTATTAAAATGTAAATGCAAAAGAAAAGGCATGAGAGTCGGTTGTTTTTGTCAATTTTAAGTTTTCATTTAAAATGTTTGCGATTTTAATATAAGTACATGGTTACATATTTGACCAATTGCTTGAGCAACATAATATATAGAAGTAATGCATGGAATAATTGGCTTACGTTGTTGAAATAGTGAGTATGTGTTAAAATAAAAATAGTGAGTACCGGGGTGTTTGTGGTACAGCCGCGGATCAGTTAGTTAGCTACGCACTGCAAACGCAGCATATAGCACTAAAGCACTGTAGCGCGTCCTGCTTCTGTACTGTATACACACCGCACACGCATTCCACACGGATTATTTGTGAAACCTGTGGTAAAATGATGGGAACAGACTTTTCTGTGGTGAGTTGGCTGAAAGTTTAGCCTATTTATCCTAGCTAGCCTCTCCTGCGCTGGCTCAACTCTGTCTCCTTCCCTTCACGCTTTCTGACAGTCGATAACTTATCGCATAAAAACTAACTCCGGGGTTCTTATTGCTGTTGTTAGAACAGACGTGTATTACACAACACACCATCACGCTGTTTAAAAAAAAAAATACAGTGATAATACCATGGATAATACCGACGCTGCCTCGCTTGTCAATTGACAGACTGACAGTTGCCGTGATTTCTATGTCAACAATATGGCCGCCGCAAACATTGATGACGCAGATCGAATAACATCTATACTAAATAATAGCAACACTGACATAACTTTGGGGCCTTTTCTACACTGTGTGTGACCTCCTAACTGAACTCCTTTTAACACACATTTAACAGAGAAATAAAAACAGTATAAATAACAAAATTAAATAACAGTTTTCTCTTAGTCTTATTAAGTGCAAACAATAAGTGCAAGTGCAACCATAATCAAAGTTAGCACACAGACTCTTTATAATTGTTGTGAAATTGCGGTTTTATTTTGCACCAGCAGTTATAGGTATAGGTGGAGAGAAACGAGGCTGGTGTGTTTGTCTCTACAGTTGTTCTTGCGTTCCCATTATAAGTTCAGAAACGGAGCCTCAATTGTCTGTTGTCCGTTATACGTTACAGTGCTCTCTCAATATTCACAGTGCAAACTGAGACCATAGCCGCAAATAAACAGTCCAGAGATGGGTATTGGGAGACAGACTATTGTATGTATATGCAGCCTAATTTGTGCGCAATGCACATCAGGGAGCTTGTGTTTTACCCTTCACTTTCAAATTCGTGACCGCGCGTACTCTGTGTATAGACGAATCCGGCGAAACTACCGGAAGTAAGCGGGCGCCATAACTGAGCGGTTGCTGGGTAGCGTTGCGCCATTGCCTCCTATTGTTTTAGTTGCAACTTGCGTCCACTGGAATAAACAGCCCGCGATTTACGACTGTCACTAACGTTACAACTTTTATAATGTCGAGTGGGAAAACATGTTCCGGTTTAAATGGTTTCAATGGCGGCAGTAAAGGGCGCATTGGGGCAGTGACGTTAGTAACATTACTGTTATGTCTGTTGTTAATGTTTGATTTGCTTGACTGTGGCAGAATTTTTTTAAATAACAAATTAAACTAACAAATTAAATTAAATTTAATGCAGTTTTTGTTATAATAACAATTATTTAATGACATAAGTAAAAAATATAATAAATATGTAATATAGTGCTCAGCAAAATCTCCTCTCTAGCTATTTTTTCTATTCAATTAACATGCTATGGTCATTAAATGGCTTTCCTGAGCTAAATGTAACGTTATGTGACATAATTGTTCTCCTGCTGTTATATTGACCTCTTTCCATGGTTTAAAAACACTAATTGGTCGATATTATGAATACTTTCTAGCTGTACCTTACCCTTGCCTTTTGCAATGTGAAAATGAGATAAATAATGGACACAAATGAAAAACATGAATTCGTTTATTTGATGTCATTCATTTATTTATTGTTGCCAAATGGACAGATCTTTTTATAGTTTCCTCGTTAGCTAACGTTAGCCTAGCTAGCTTGCCAAGCTATTTTCATAAATAATCTGTAAGATCGTTTGTACCTTCATCTGTGACTGGAGGCCACTGTCTAACATCATCAACCCAACAAGTCATTCTGCCTGGCTGTAGCTGTCATCGAGGGTGCGTTATCACGGAGGTTTGTTTACATACCGCTAACAGCTCAGTAATGGCGTCGCCACAAGATGGCAGCCTACACAGAACGCTCGTCGGATTCGTGTATAGGGAGCAGCGGTGCTGAGCGCACACTCTACAAGATTAGACATGTATCAGACGTTAGTCTATGTTGTGCAACGAATCCTCCGCCATCGTCACGCGATCAGTGAACTGTGATTCGTGCGGCACTGATTGCAACGGCAACTCGCGCTGGATGAGCAGAGCAGACTTTTACATTAGTTTATAATGGTTTTTATTTTTTTTATAAAAACAACAAAACAATAGTTTAGGCGAATGTGAGTGTAGCGGTGGAATATTCTATGGTAATCTCACGTTCAGTCATGGCCATATCGCGAGACAGCTTTTCACTCGACGAGATCTCGTCACACCCCTACTATCTACATATTAATCCTTATTCACTCAGAGTCTTTATGGTAGAGATGATCTTACCACAGTGTCTCCAGTTTACAGAGAGGATTCGCCAGTAGATCAGAAAGATGCTTCACTCCTGAGTCTCCTAGTTTATTCCCAGACAGATCCAGTGTTCTCAGGTGTGAGGGGTTTGATCTCAGAGCTGAAGCCAGAGCAACACAACCTTCATCTGTGACTCCACACACACTCAACCTGTAGAGAACAATGACACACACTAAGCCTCTGGTTTTCTTCAGGGTCTTTTTAACCCGCAAATGACTTTTGCTCAAATTTTAAAAATAATTATCTTTGTCCAAATGGTATGAAACTTTCTACGGCTCTCAACACTTTCTAGATCTACAAAAAAAAAAAAAAAAAAAAAATTGTAATGATATCTGTTTTTATGTTAGCGTGAAAAAAATAGTGACACTAGTTGTCTTCGGGTCCCTGGAGACCCCGCATAGTAAATATACAAAATTCATCATCAAAATCAGAAACAACACAGAACACACAGACAGAAAAATATACATATTAATATATATATACGTATAAAAACTGTTCTCTTATCATTTGTAAAATAAAATCATCCAAAATGCAGAAACATAACAAAACTAAATTGGTGACACTGACACATTGAAAATGTGCACACACACACACACACACACACACACACACACACACACACACACACACACACACACACTCACACACACACACACACACACACACACACACACACACACACACACACACACACACACACACTCACACGGCTATAAAAAACTCATTTGTTATTGCTGTTCATGTTCATGTCATGTATTTTTACTCAATATGTAATATAACTGTTCATTTCTGTTAATTTTTGTTCTGTTAGTTAGTAACTGAAATGTTGATTAAAATTTTAGAATTAAATTAAAAACAGACGATTGAAATAAATGATAAAATCTAAAAATGTATCTTTGTAACATTGTTCAGGTTTGATTCTAAGCATAACATTATTGAAAAACATTTTTCAGTACAAAAATGCTAAACTTTGACAAAAGTATTTTATTTTTGTTATAATTGTGATTTTATAATATTTAGGTATGAGTCCAACTGAATACAACTTGTGAAAAGATATATTTAGTTAGTCGAATAGCAAATAGTGGAACTCTATAGCCATCTAGTGCATAGCTGCCAACCTAGAAGAAATTTTATGAGTACAACCGCGCGTTGTAAAAATTGTACTTTTATGAGTACAATTTTTGTCATTATTTTGAGAATGCAAGACACACACAGACTATCTTCATAATTCTAGTTTTGACCTCTAAAGGTTTTTTAATTTGACACAAATACAAAGTTTAACTTGCACTGCAATGCAACAGTGAAATTCATGATTGATATTGTATTCCATATAATCTGTGCAGGTCAATTAGTCTAAAATTAAGAAACCCCTAGATAACAGTCAAAAAAAAAAAAAAAAAAAAAAAACGGTGTGTAGCCTACATGTTATAATTTTAAATTGGCTACTTAATTTATTATTCCAATATACAAATATGATATTATATCCCACAGGGAAAAGGGCTTATATTTGTGACGTGCTATTTTGACATTTGGACATTAGGCTACAAACAGGACACGCATTAGCTGAATAAACTTTCGCCAATCCAAACATATTTATAGAAAACAGTTAACAATGAATAGACAGGAGTCCTGTCACATGACCAATAATATAAGTTTTCGAATAAGACGAATCCGACATAATATAATGAGGGCTGTTAACAGTAAAGCGTCCGTCATTAACGAATTTTAAAACCACGAATGGATAATACAAAAAGCTTTGACATTTTGACATAAAAAAACACAAGCAAGAACTTTGCCTGTCAATTTTTATTTTATAAATATCTTCTCTCTCTGTGTGCGCGAGTGTGTGTTTGTGAGAGAGCTCGCGCAGCACTGATACATGATAGGCTATCATACAACGGTCATTTTTAATCCACAAATTCACCAACTCGCTAGTTTTCATACAAAATAAATATGTAACATAATTCGGTACTTTAGTTAACATAATACATAACGTAACACATGCGATACGTTTCTCAACAGTGATAATGAAAAAATAAACGCCTGTTTCTCCGGATTCGCGCTTATCAGTCATCCACAAATCACAGCACTTTCATAATCACTAATACATAGCGATTTCAATTTTATTACGGCCCAAGCCTTGAAAAGGCGAAGATTTATTGTTCAACATTACTTGAGTATTTTATCATTTGCATGGCTGAATGTCTTCCTCTTATCTGAGTTACCATGAATGAATTACGGAGTATTTTTTTAAATAATCCATGCGATCACTCCCGTCCCGTCTGATGACCAATCCATTTTAAAATGAACTCAAATACAATATTTCAACTTTCCACATCCACCCCAGCCCGTTTACCTTCAGGAGTCAGAAGTACCGTGACTGTAGGCCGACTGTCCTCGCTTAAATCAGTCAGACGGCGGGCGCGTGCGAGTGGAGCGTGGATCGAGAGGGATTCTTTATTGGTGTCGATTTTCAGTCTCTTTTTAATTAAAGGACTTACGCATCTATCAATCATCTCCGCTTGCAATGTGGGGAATAAACCCAGCGCTATGATTGGTCGAACTCTTCTTCTTTTGCTGTTGCTTGATTTGAGGACTGCGCGTGCACAGAGGCGTCACCAGGTTTTTGCGTAGTTTAGAGTGACAAATCGTACCAGCGTACTTTGAGGTCAAAATGCGCGCCCGCTACGCAAAATGCGTACATGTTGGCAGGTATTCTAGTGGTTAAAATTATTTATTTTTATTTTAATACTGCATTTTCCAAAAAAATGGGCACAAATCTTACATTAAACCATATAAAGTTATCCATGTTATCCCCATGTATGAAAGTCAGAAATCTGGGTCTTTTATAAAGTGAATTTTACATAAAATGCTGTTTTTTTGTAAAAAGCCTATTTAAATAAATATTTATTTATAGAAATTTGAAAATATATAAAAATTACAGTAAAATTATATTTGTAAAAAAGGGATAAAAGTTTAAAGTTCAGATATAAACACTGATCTAGCTTTTGATAGAAACAACTGAAGGCACTCTCTGTAATCTCAATGAGGTCTGAAAAATGAAATGCCTGATATCACAGCGCTGATAAGCACAGCTCCTCAAAACTCTCCACTGACTTTATCAAGCCCACGGCTTTTAGTTTTTGGGTGGTTTGTAAAACCCTCAACACAGTGGCTTTATCAATTTGCAGATATTCCTCTGTTTTCAAACTAAAATAAAAATCCCTACTAATTTCATCAAAATCGTGTGCATCAAATCGCCTATAAAATCCTGAGCTTCATTCTCTCTCTCTCGCACAGCTATCTCTCTCATCAGTAGCCATAGCAGCTCCGGAGCCGGTTCTGATCCAGGGTCAGTTTACTCCAGAGGTGTTCAGCGCATGCGTCTCTATTGATGAGGCTCCAGCGGGCCTGACACTTATATCTATATAAAGCTCTGTTACAACAAGCTAATGTTCAGTTCAGTTTATTATAATATATAGCTAAGGCTCATCTCACACATCGTTTATCTGCATTCAGACGTTTGTTTGTTTTTTGCAACAGGACATTGTCTACGCTATAATGTAAAAAGATTTTAAAATGATTGCACAATCACCAAATAGGAGGCGATATGCACTATGTAAATCAGCGTTTAACAAAAGAAGAAAGTAGTCGTACGGCGCACTTTTTCTCAGCGTCTGTTTCCATGGCGACTCGTGGATTCGTCTCTGTTGAGAAGGTCTGGTGTGTGAACCATGAAATTAAACAATAAAACCAAATAATGTGGTTTAATCAAGCAAGAGTTCAGGGTATGTTTGAGGGTAAGATAAGCTTGCTTTCTGGAACACACCCCAGGACACAGGCAGATCTCCAAACCAGGAATAGCAGAAAACAAGGACAACGCTCAGTAATGCCAGGAACTCTAGACAAGACTCTGCGCTGAGACAAACAACTGAACTGGGGAAATAGGCAGAGAGACTGAGGGATCATGAGTGCATATCATTTGTGCAATATCTCTTTTTTAAACAATGAATTAAACACATCAGCAAGTTTAACTGTTATTCTAAGAGATTATGGGAGGGAGAAAGATTATGTAAAACTGATCAAATGAAATACATTAAAAACATCTGTTTTTTTACCTAAATAAATGCATTAACATTTTAATTAAATTAAAATAAATATTAAAAAGTCTAAATATAAATGTTCATTTGTTTAAATGTTAATTATAAGTGCATATATTTGAAAATAAATTTCTCACACAAATATCATAAAAACGGTTACGTAGATCATTAATCAGGTCAGATAGGTGGAGGGTTTAAAAGCTGAAGTGTGACACTCATATTATTTGTTAAACCATTAATGTATAATGTTTAAGAACTGTTATAATGTTTTAGCAGTGATGCTTGTTCTCAGTGTTACTTACTCAGCGTATCTAGTTGCTGTAACCACAGGCATCAGCTTCTGGAGAACTTCCTCTGCAGTGTTTTGGGGGACACTAATAGAAAATAAAAAATAAATAAGTTAATTAATAATGCTAACAATAATAATAATTCATAAAATAAGTAAATAATACATGATACCTTCATAAATACCCTCAAATATGTTTTTAATTAAACACTGCTTTATAAAGGACGTGTGGAAAGTTGTTTTAGTGTCTATAACTGTAGAAGCCTCGTATTCAGCAACACAGATTTGTTTATCTTTCTCTTGTCAATGTCGCTTGTCAAGGTCTATTAGTCTACATTTACACTACAGCACTATTTGGACATATCATTATTTTCATGAATCAAGAAGTATTTTGAGTTAAACAAGTTGTTTTTGAAATGAGAAGTAAGCTAATTGTGATAAAGTCACATTAACTGGGGCAGCAGCACTGGCGCACACACACACACACAACACAAGCACGCGCGCGCGCGCACACACACACTCACACAAGCACGTGCGCACACACACACACACACACACACACAAGCACGCGCAGACACACAAGCACGCGTACACACACACACGCACACACACTCACACAAACACACAGACAGAAACACACACACATGTCTGGTCCACTATCTTTGTTTGTGGAGACTCTCCATAGGCGTAATGTTTTTTATACTGTACAAAGTAAACTGTATATTCTGTCCCCTTACACCAACACACACACACACACACACACACACACACACACACACACACACACACACACACTAACCCTACCCCTAAACCTACCCATCACACACACACACACACACACACTAACCCTACCCATCACAGAAAACTTTCTGCATTTTTACATTTCCAAAAAACATCACTCATTAGGATTTATAAGCTGCTACTCATGGGGACCAAAAAATGTCCCCACAAGGACAAGGATTTCAGATATTACCACCTTTGTGGGGACATTTGGTCCCAATGTAATATAAACATGAGCACACACACACTCACACAAGCACGCGCGCACACACAGACACACACACACACACACACACACACACACAGACACACACAGACACTCAGACACACACAGACACTCAGACACACACAGACACTCAGACACACACAGACACTCAGACACACACAGACACTCAGACACACACACACACACACACACACACACAGACAGACAGACACACACACACACACACTAGTAGTGGGAAGTTTGGATCATTTTACTGACTCTGATCTTTGAATCTCGTTTAGATGCCAGAGCACTGTGCAGGAGTGATGGGAGAGTCTGTATGCAGGAATGGTCTCTGATCTCAGGTCAGGTGTTCTCCAAACTCATCAGGCGTTATAGGAGCCACGATGGAGTAGTGCAAATGTTTGTCAGTGTTGGCGTGTGCCCCTGTTCTGCTGTTCTGCACAATCTCATGTACAGATGTATGTGTAGGTTATTAGATTCTGCAAACAGCATCATTTCAACATTGACGAATCCGGCCCTGAGTTCAGTCAGGTTCTCCTCTAGTATGTGGAGCCATTGGTGTTTTAGCCTATATGGAAACATGTCATATTGGGTTGTTTTTTTGTTTGTATTTGTCTATTACTGTTTATGTTGTGTAACTGTTTGGGTTTGGACCATGTGTGTCCTTAATAAAGCTTTGACGATACAGGAGAAAACTCAGAGCTGTTATCTTGTCAAAAGGAGATTGCAAAAAGTATTTAATAAAAGGGTGCCAATAATTGTGGCCAACATGTTTTGGAGAAAAGCATTTGTTTCATAATGTGATTTCCCCCACACTTTCAATTCTTTAACTTCGATGAAAGATTAGATTTTGGGCAATTTTTTGAATGAAAGATCAAAAGGATAAACAATGCAGATTTATTTTTTACAGCCAGTTTTGAAGAGCCGCTGTGAAGAGCTGAACGCCTCCAGGAACGCCATCAAGGACATTCACTGTTTTATCAAGTTTACTTTGGCCGTCCGCGTGACGTCATTATCATCATCAGGAGGATCCGCGGACGTCCACTTGCTGTTACTATTAAAACTTCATTTAGGAAAAATACTTTCTATTAAATATCTTTCTATTAACTTGCTGTTTTATTACTGTAATACAGTGAACGACAGCCGTCTGTGTCTCCCAGTGTCTTACATTATTGTCAGTTTAGTGTTCAGTGATTCATTTACACAGAAACATAAGATAACATGTATGCCTTCATCTCCGAACACATTATCTGTGTCTTACATTTCATAATGAACTCAGATAAACTCAGTGCCGACTCGTTTCCATCAGTTCTTTTACATGAACTGGAATGTGTGCAAAGGATTGTGGGAGATTGAAGAACAGGAAGAACACACTTGATGCATCCTTCAAAATGATCTGAATTAAAGACACAAAATGAAGTCTGTGTTCAAAAGATCCTTCAAACTGAGACGGCCTTCAGAGGCGCTTGATGACGTGGCAGTCGAGATATGCAGCCTTACTAGGACACAGCCACGGTTTGAGAAACACCCGCAAATTATGATCAATATCCCAGAAATCAGTCTGTGCCCCGTGATTTAAACACCTCTGATCTCTGAGTTTCTCTTTGTTCATAATGTTTTAGACTGTAATGATTGCACTCAGTGTTACTTACCCATCATTACTGTATCCAATTAAGTCCCTCAGGTCAAACCTCTGCAGTGTCTTCTCTGAGGACAACAACACAAACACTAAAGCTGACCACTGAGACGAGGAGAGTTTCACAGCATGTAATCCTCCATACGTATGAGGTTTAGCTTCGTTCACTAGAGAAAGATCACCCAGTTCATTCAGACAGTGAAACAGATTGATGTATTTATCTGGAGAGGGATTTTCACTGATCTTCTCTTTAATATAGTCAACTGTTTCCTCATTGTTGTGAGAGCTGTTTGCTGTCTGTGTCTTTAGTTCTTGTAAGAGACTCTGATTAGACTTCACTGACAGACCCAGAAGGAAACGAAGGAAAAGGTCCAGATGCCCATTTCTACTGTGTAAAGCCTCATCCACAGCTCTCTGATGGAGATCAGATAGGGACACTTTGCCTCCATTAGTTGGTTTGGTAATCTGGTCAAACACATTGATGTTATTGTTGATAAAGGAGAGATGCACATATAGAGCTGCTAGATGTTCCTGAATGCTCAGATGAACAAAGCAGAAGACTTTCCCCTGACACAAGCCCAACTCCTCTCTGAAGATCTGAGTGCACAATCCTGAGTAAACTGATGCTTCTGCCACATCAATGCCACACTCGCTCAGGTCTTCCTCATAGAAGATCAGGTTGCCTTTCACAAGCTGCCGATACGCCAGTTCCCCCAGTTTGACAATCATGTCTTCATCTTTCACTTTCTTCTCATAGTCCTTCTCATGTTTGATGTTGGTCTGAATGAGCAGGAAGTGTGTGTACATCTGAGTGAGAGTCTTGGGAATCTCTCCTCTCTCTGCTCCACTGCACATCTCCTCTAGAACAGTGGCTGAGATCCAGCAGAACACTGGGATGTGGCACATAATAAAGAGGCTCCTTGAGGACTTCAGGTGTGAGATGATCCTGTGGGCCAGACTCTGATCACTGATTCTCTTCCTGAAGTATTCCTGCTTCTGTGTGTCACTGAAGCCTCGTACCTCTGTCACTCGATGGACACACTCAGAGGGGACGAGATCCGCTGCTGCTGGTCTGGAGGTGATCCAGATGAGAGACGAGGGAAGCAGATTCCCCACAATGAGGTTCGTCAGCAGCTCGTCCACTGAGGCGGATTCAGTCACATCACACAACCTCACATCGCTCTGAAAATCCAGAGACAGACGACACTCATCCAGACCATCAAAGATGAACAGCACTTTATACTCATCACTGGATATGGCCATTTCTCTGCTTTCAGGGAAGAAGCGATGAAGAAGATCTGAAAGACTGAGTGTTTTGTCCTTCATCAAGTTGAGCTCTCTGAAAGCGAGTGGGAATATGAGCTGGACGTCCTGATTCTCTTTCCCTTCAGCCCAGTCCAGGATGAGCTTCTGCACAGAGACTGTTTTTCCAATGCCAGCGACTCCCTTTGTCAGCACAGTTCTGATGGGTTTGTCTTGTCCATGTAAAGGTCTAAAGATGTCACTGCATTTGATCGGTGTGTCCTCTGTTTCTGCTCTCCTGGACTGTGTCTCAATCTGTCTCACCTCATGCTCATTATTGATCTCTCCACTTCCACTCTCTGTGATGTAGAGCTCTGTGTAGATCTCATTCAGGAGTGTTGGGTTTCCCTGCTTTGATATTCCCTCACACACACACTCACACTTCTGTCTCAGATTTGATCTCAATGTGTTGAGGACTTCAGCAGGTTTAGAGTCATGGCTGTAAGATTAAAATACCACATTATTACACAAGTCAGAGAAGTAAATAGCCATAAATTACACAATATATTATTTGTTTGCTGTATTATAGGACACAGAACATCATTAGTTTTCTGAAATGTTTAAATCATTAATCATGTGTTTGAGTGATGTGTGATGTGAATTGAAACACCTAAAATTAAACAACAACAAAAGTCCTGCATTTTACCTGAAACCAGGACACATGCTTTCATTAAAGTCTTGTGGTTGAATCACAGGCTTGAACACAGTTTTGTTTTTAACTGGTCTGGATGGAAGATTTGACCTTAAATCAGAATGAAGAGGGTAAAGAATCAGACACACTGATATTGATGTAATTGTGTCATTAACTGAGTAACAGACCAACAGCTTTTACCTGAGATTAGGCCGTGTGTCTCCACTCTTAAACACTGGTGGCTTCTCCATAGAGCAGTCACTCTTCACAGACACACAGCTGGACTCTGGGTTTGAGCTCTTCTGCTGGACTGAACTGGTTTTCAAACTAAGTAAAATAAAAAGCAGACAGACTTATAAATGTTCTGCACTTTTACAGGAATCTTCTGTCTTCAGAAAGACCAGGGAGTGTTGTTACACTTTTGCGTCTGTATCTCAGTGTGTTTTGCAAATGTTTTGTCTTGGTGTGAAACAGCACTGTGTAGCTTTCAGCAAACCAAACAAACTTTCTGAACCAGCGGTTACAAAAATCTGCTCAATTTTACACCCACTCCATTATATAAAGGTGGAAAAAAGCTCAGCTTACATTTACTTGATGTCATATTAGACTGACTGACTGATAAATGTTGCTTTTAACTATAACTCTTATAGAAATGATAGTGGAGAGCAGGGCACAACCTGACACTTTTACATTTTTTCAGTTTGTGTAAATCCCCTTGGGGTTCAGAGTATTTATTTTCCCCATTAATTTCACACATGTCTAGTACAATTATGTGGTTTTGTTTCATTAATTCAGTGTGTACTTTTTTCTTTATTTCCCCTGAAAGAATGGAAGTGAAATGTGACAACATGCCCCATCGAGGCACATCATAACACGACAATATTATATAACTGATTAAAATGTTATTGTTGTCAATAAAATATAAATTATTAACTTCTTCATATAAAAGAATGGCTGTTGTATATTCATAATAATTTCATAAAATATCAAAAACTATAAGCACAACACAGAAATGATATACCTGAGATCAGGCCGTGTGTCTCCACTCTTAAACCTCATTGGATGATCCATAGAGCAGTCACTCTTCACAGACACACAGCTGGACTCTGGGTTTGAGCTCTTCTGCTGGACTGAACTGGAACACAGAACAGATTCAGTTTAATCCTTTAGATTACTGTGTTCATTCTTTATCTTTCTTTTTGAGAGGAACCATATTAATATAGATCCATATTCAGAGGCGAACAGAGTACACAGCTTCATTACTTGAGTAAAAGTACAGATAGCCCTTGCTAAATTTGACTCAAGTACAAGTAAAAGTACTACAGTCAGATGTAAAAGTACTGAAGTACTTGTTTTTAAAAGTACTTGACTATCAAGAGTACAAGAGTACATTTTCTAAATATTGCATTACTACTGCCACAGTGCTTACATTTATGTACAGAAACGTCCTACATGGAGTTATGAAAAATGTTAATGTTAATACCTTGGAGAATGTAAAAGGAATTGAAATTAAAATCAAGTCATTTTCATCTTTTTACCATGTTGCTTTAATCCGCAAGTTGGAGGATGAATTTTTGTAGGCAGTGATGAAGTTCTGTTTTGGTAAACACAGCCAACACTTGAAGCGAAAACTATCATTAACTTGTTCAGAAAATTGAAATAGTCTGGCGAGGTGGGGCCACGGGTTGGCACATTCCCGGGATGGACCTGCTGCGTCTTCATCCATGGTTTCGTCCATGTTTTCGTCTCTTATCTAAATCTGACCATGGAGTTGACTTTGGCAGAAAGCTGAAGGTGATTGCTGATAGGTTGTCCCAATCAGTGGCGCCTGCACAATCCAATCACGTTTGAGAGGGAAACAACAAATTGAGGGTCTCCGAGATTTTTTTTTTTTTTTTTTTTTTAGAAGCAACGTGTACTCACTAGCCTGGATGCCAGCCCGAACCCCGCCCACAACATTTTTTGGTCGGGAAGTTCGGTCTGGACTCGCTCCATTGAGGAGTAATTATGATCAGTCAAAAAATGTTCGGGCCAATCAAATTGCCAGGGCGGGCTTTATACGATGATGGACAGATGATCTGCAGTTACGTAATCAAAGAGCGCTTTCATTTTAAAAGACGAACAGAGAACTGCAATCAAGGCATTTGTCGATCGGAAAGATGTGTTTGCCGTCCTTCCTACGGGATTCGGCAAAAGTTTAATTTATCAGCTGGCTCCGATGGTCGCTAAGAAGATGGGACGCAATGAAAACCCTGTGGTCGTTGTGGTTTCTCCTTTGGTCGCACTCATAGAGGACCAAGTAAAAGAAGCAACACTCAATTTTACTTCTTCCAGCGTGCGTGCATTTGAGTTCTGTAGTTGACAACTGTGCTATGCAAAGTAGTTGACTTACTGCGTTGCTCTCATTGGTTGTAGGTCTATCCAATTGAGTGCAGAGTTTTTTTTTTTCCTGGTTCGGTTAAGACACGCCTCATAATCAAAGCCCTATGAAGCAGTGTCAGACTCACATTCTGACTAGAATATGAGTATGACGAAGTCAGGCTAGGTACTCACGGTTATGGATAGAAATGTAGTGGAGTAAAGAGTACAATATTTGGCTCTCAAATGTACTTGAGTAAAGTCATGAGTACTCCCCAAAAATGATACTCGAGTAAAGTACAGATCCCTCAAAATTGTACTCAAGTACTGTACTCCGTTACTGTCCGGCTCTGACCATTTTAATATAAACATTCATCTTTTCATTCATTTTCTGTTATGTAACACAATATTTAACAGTGTTTGTTGAAAGTACCTGTATCCTGGAGAGAAATCTCCATCTCTGGATGCTTGTGAATCAGCCATGATGAAGATGCAGGAGAATCTGATGAGTTTGATCTCCTCCACTGACTCTGATGAAGAAACATTCACACACTACATTAAATTATTAAATTAAACAACATTCATAATTTAGCTGGACATATCTGGAGTGTGTGAGAAAAAGGATCATGTGACTGCGTTAACTCAAGCTCATTGGGCCTTTACACACACACACACACACACACACACACAAGTCGGCCGTTGGATTTAGAATTTATGAACAATAACGGACACCGAGAAACGCTGAACATGTTCGGGTGAAAGAAAACAAACCCCGACCCGCCTCGACAGACTCTGATCCGATATAAAAAACATGTTTGTTGGCGTTAATTGTGTGAATCGGCCTATGAATGTTTACACACATGCTGTTAAACTTCTGAATAATCACAAACATCACGAAACACAGAGGAACCACTGAAGTGAAAGAAACCCTTTATGAAAGGTTTCACATTAAACAATCACGTAAAATGTCCTCCAGAGATTCATATTAATATGAGGAATTCACACATGAACACTCACCTTGATCAAACTTTTACAAGATACAGGATCTCAAATCCTCCAGCTTTAACATCATAAAACTACACGGAAATTCATTCTTAAGCGTAGGCCTATAGATAAACATTTTGATGCTGTTTTCCCGTGTCGTATTTCGTATTTTTCCTTAAAATGGCGACAGGAGAACTAACTTTCACTTTCTATTTGTTGGACGGAGAGAGAGAGAGAGAGAGAGAGAGAGAGAGAGAGAGAGAGAGAGAGAGAGAGAGAGAGAGAGAGAGAGAGAGATAGACGTAAACGGAGACGCGCGTTCAAGAGAGCACCACGACGCATGCGTGTGAGAGCAGACTCTTAATCTTATTAGATTAATATTTTGTAAATGAAGTGGTACATTTTTGTCACATTCACGTCTTTTTCAGATTGTTTTAGTTTGTTCTCTTTAGTTTGTTAATTTATTCTATAGTTTTTTGTTTGTTCATCTTTTTTCTTCATTATTTCTGTGTTGTTTATTCTTTTGATTCTCTTTTTATTTGTTCATCCTTGCCTTCAGTTGTTCAGTTTTGTCTTTTATTTATCTTTCTTCAAACGCAGAGTTCCTGATAAATCATAAAGAGGACTTTGCTTGATCACATCTGTATGATATTAAATAAGTTTGTCATCATCCATCATCATTTATAATTATATTTAGTCATTTAGCAGATGATTTTTTCAAAGCGATCTACAAATGTGGAACAATGCAATGACATAAACCTGAAAGAATCAGATCAATTAATACCACACTGTAAAAAAATACTGTTTTGTAAACTTTATAACAGTTTAATGTTTGGTTTAATTCATTGTTCCTGCACTGATAACTTTATTGCACTTTGGACCACTTTTAATTTAATAACTGAAATGGTCAAAAGTCATTAAGAGGAAAGGACAGAAATGATTGAGGAATATTAATGAATAATCGCGCTGTTGTAAAGTGATGTCTTCTGTTGGCTCTCGATACGGTTCACTCGTACTGCGTCACTAGAAGCAAAACTCCTGTTTCCTCTGATCACTGAAGCCTTATAGAATCACACAGAGAGAAACATGTTCCAGCGCTTCACACACAATATCAGTCGAGTCTCCTTCACTTATACAGCGCTTTAACAATATAGATCGTTTCACAGCAGCTTTACAGTGATAATAGGAGATTACAGTAGCAGATTTAGTTGGTTTTACAGCAGCTCTAGAATAAAGTTATTGTCCAGCTAAAGTTAGTTTTGATTGATTCACTTCCGTTGCAGAGATCATTAGTTATTCGCTCAATATGGCGGCCGCTGGCGTTGGACTGGAGTGTGTGGGCCAGTTCTTCCGGTGAACACTTCCGGTGATCTGACAGCGAGAGCGGGAGACGACAGCGGCGAGTTCATTACCAGAGAGATCATTTTCACAATGAGTGTTTTTAGGACTCAAGAGAGGCGACTGCCTTTCAGAGGGAGACGGCCTCAGCACTGCATTGTTGTGTGCCGTTATCTCCCGTTTCCTCACGGTACAACAGAGAACTCAGCTTTCATGCACTCCCCGTTGCATTATGAACATGAATAAAGAAAAATAACATTAAACAATAACATTTCCATCTTCATATACTTTGTAATAATAATGTGAATGTCACGGTCTCAACAGAAACTGACACAGCGACTGCGTCTGAGAGTGCATGTGGAGAGTGAAAGAGAACAAGCTGTTGGACGAGGACGTCCCACTGTCTATATGCGGGAACACTGATGAGTGGTTCAGTGTGTCCCGCTTCCGGGCGATCATCAGAACGGGCCGTTAGTGAAGGCATGGGCAACTCAGCGATGAAGTCAAGATCTATCTCGCCTCTTAAAAAACATTCTCTGTGTCATTGTCATCATTACATTAGCTTTGGGTTTTTACTGACTTGAAATGAAAGTGAAAACGCACCAGAGATGACATTAGAACATGTAGAGTTTAATAAGGAAATATTGAACAACACTTATTCAATGATCCAATATCAACAATCCACAGCTTTTTACACTCGGCTCTCGTCTCAACAGTACAGAAGGCCTCAGGTCAGTTGTAGGCCTGCATTAGTGAGCTCATGGACTATAACACACAGCCCTGACGGTCACTTGCAGGGTCTCTGTTTGACACTGTGGGAATTCAACATCATTCCTGTAACGTTAGACAAAACACACTTCTTTTCAACACGGTACAGTCGATCAAACAACCTGATGGGAAATAATCTTGATCGCGGCCATTGGTGAGCGGTTGCGCTACTTTTTTACATTTTTTATTTTTTTATTGAATTTTCAAAAGTACAGAATTCAATATCAAGTTCTTGACACATTTCTTTTACACATTTTCACATTTGTTAAGTATAACTTGAAACAACAATCATTTAAATAAAATAAACAAATAAAAGAAACTTTAAAAAAAAGGGGATCACAAACATGTTAAATTCATTCAGCTTCATACAAATGAATATGACTTTTCCAAAAGAAAACTATATGTTATCGATTTGTTTTTGTCATTAAGAAAATGTTATATTCATCAAGCTAAATAAAGTAACTCAAAACCCAAGTTTGCTCATTTTAAAACAGCCTTTAAAATGTATTTAGAGTCTGTAAAGTTTTTAAAACTGGGAAAGCCCAAAGATCTGTATCTCTGTAAATGCGGTTGTGCTTCTTGTCTCTAGTTTTCTGAACCGATACATTACAACACGAACCAAACAGAAATACTCAAACCACTGTTCGGTAGTCCCAGCTCTGACACGCTCACACTAACCCTAACTCGACAGCCGTCTAAACGTAGCGTCCGATAGCGCTAGCTTATGTTCTCTCTGCGCACGATTGAATCGTTTCTTCTGGTTCTGAAAAGTTTGCGCTTTTTCAGGGTGTTGCGTCTTTGTTTTGGTCGTACGCACCTCAACTAAAAAACGTTAAACGTTAAAAACAATTGATAATTCTACAAATCTAAAATCTCTACAGGACAACTGAGCTAAATGTTAGCTCCATAGCTACTGCTAGCTAGTTAGCGATACCACAATGTGAATGTGTTTTGCCGTCAATTTCAAACTTACCTTCATAGTCGTCAGTAAATCTTGAAAGGTTCATCTTGTTCCCCTTTCCCCGTTCACTCCGGCGGCGGAGCATCCCTTCCGGACGAGTGTGTGGACGTCTGTTATGGTGAGCTCGGGCCGGTCTTGGAGAGATCCGGTGTAAAACATCTCCATCTTGCCGGAAGAGTAGAGCCACACACTCGAGGAGCGGACGCAGAGCAGAAGTAGAGTCTCGCACCGAGCGAATGGACTTAATCGCTCACGACACCGTTCTAGCAGAACACAGAAAACCCTTAAAGCAACACCAAGGAGCTTTTCCTCCTCGGTCGCTCTACTGGTCGGAAACGTAATTGTCCATTACCGCTGTCGTAAATAATTTAGCCTAGCGTCGCACGCTCGCTCGCTGTTTATCCAGCGCCGGCTGTAGAATGAACGATGTCCACAGACAAGGTAGAGTATGTTGCATGATTTCATGAAAGCATGATGTATTGCGACATCAGAAACGAAGAAAAACGAAATAATGACTATTGTAACGCTGGACGTAAAGCAGTCGAATTTTGTAGTTCTTTTTGTGCTGCGGTTACTACCCGAACCCCGGAGTCCCGTAGTGCAGTAAAAGCGACACAGACCCGTCAGGCTCTGGCAGAAGTGCCTTTCACCCTGTTACGACTCGATGAACCACTGATACCATTTTGGAAACTACTAATGTCTTTCTCTACTAATGACCTCAACACACTCCTGTCCGGCCTTAAACATTCATAATACTGAGTAGTTTTTTCTTCATGTCCATCAACTCTCTCACGGACAGACCGACACTGAGACGGAGACAACACACACACTCCTGGTGTTCAGACTTGAGTCTCGCACCGAGCGAATGGACTTAATCGCTCACGACACCGTTCTAGCAGAACACAGAAACCCCTTAATGCGCTCCGGCCGCTCATTCACACGACAACAGTGTTGGAGAACGCAAACCGTGAAATATTTTCCCAGGTTTATATAAACGTGTTCAGTCTATAGGTATGCGCAGTTGAATATATATGTGCGCAGGCGTGTGTCTTTCTCTACTAATGACCTCAACACACTCCTGTCCGGCCTTAAACATTCATAATACTGAATAGTTTTTTCTTCATGTCCATCAACTCTCTCTCTGACAGACCGCAGTGTGTCGAAGGGGGCGATCAGGAACAGCGGGAGGGCATTGCTAACTCTGGCGACTGGTGTGTGTTAAACCAGCTCTGCATTAACACCAGCGGGACAGAGGAGACGCTGATGGACTTTGGCAGGAAGGCGTCCCAGATTACTCCGGGGAGAATCCAGCGTTTGGACACTGAGACGGAGACAACACACACACTCCTGGTGTTCAGCTCAACTATAAACTGGACCGGTGTAACAGTACAGCGGTTCTGCAGGAGAAGGGCCGGAGTGGCTTCACTTGTTGAGGAGCCTGAGGGCCTCTGGTGTGTGCGGGGCATTGCTGAAGTCTCTCTGTGACACTGTGTGTCTTCTGCGCTCTTCATGCGGTGTGTGTTGGGGAGCTGAAGCATTACTGTAATGCATAGAATTGTTATTTAATCATTAACTTGTTGATGTCGATGATTAAAGGATCAATTTAAGCATCAACCTGTAGCTAATATTAGTAACCTATTAATGTTATGTTAAAATGCCTTTTTTTGTTAAATAATTAACCAAAAATGTATTTATTTATTATTGCCGTATCATTAGCAGTGCATAACTGTCTTTTCTCATAATAATGCAATTATTATTATGTTGTTTGTGTATGTGAGTGTGTGTGTGTGTGAGAGAGAGAGAGAGAGTGTGTGTGAGTGTTGTGTCTGCAGTGTGTGTGTGTGTGTGTGTGTGTGTGTGTGAGACAGAGAGTGTGTGTGTGAGAGACAGAGAGAGTGTGTGTGTGTTTGTGTGAGACAGTGTGTGTGTGTGTGTGTGTGTTTGTATGTATGTGTGTGTGTGTGAGAGAGAGAGAGAGTGCGTGAGAGAGTGTGTGTGAGTGTTGTGTCTGCAGTGTGTGTGTGTGTGTGTGTGTGTGTGAGAGTGAGTGAGTGAGTGAGTGAGTGTGTGTGTGTGTGTGTGTGTGTGTGTGTGTAGTGTGTGTGTATGTGTTTGTGTGTGTGTGTGTGTGTGTGTGCGTGTGTGTGTCTGTGTGTGTGTGTGTGTGACAGTAAGTGTGTGTGTGTGTGTGTGTGTGTGAGAGAGAGAGAGAGAGAGTTTGTGTGTGTGTGAGAGAGAGAGAGAGTGTGTATGTGTTTGTGTGAGACAGTGTGTGTGTGTGTGTGTGTGTGTGTTTGTTTGTATGTATGTGTGTGTGTGTGTTGTGAGAGAGAGAGAGTGTGTGTTCTTGTTTTTCTATCCCGATGGGGACTTCAACCTGAATGCACACAGACTCATGGGGACTCGTGTCACCGTGGGGACCTAAATTGAGGTCCCCACGGGCAAAGCCCCATAAGCACCTCCCAAACAGTGTTTGGACACGCCCCATGTAGTTTTTTTCGAAGTCCTCATGATGACCATTTTCAAGACAAAAATCTGTGTTAGTGTATATCTATGCGCCCCTGGTGGTCACACACAATATTGCTGTCCCCACGAGTCACATTGTTCTGGAAAAGTGTGCCACTCTCTAGCGCCCAGTATTGGTCAATAATAAAATTAAAATTTGGGAATCTATTTTAAACTTTGTCTTTTTACTAAAGTAAGATATGAATTAATAGGGTTTTTAATTATATATATATATAAAAAAAAAATGTTATACTACATATTAGTATAAAATTTAGTTATTTATATTACTTTATAAAATAAACGGAGTTAAATAAATTTACTGTTGATGCACTAGAATGAAAATTCTGGATAGACTGAGCCACAAACAAATTTTTTTTTTTTAAATTTAGCAAATTCTTTGTTATATTTCCTCATAAGGCATCAAATGAATATAATATAACAGATCTGTTAAAAATGCCATTTATGTAATTATTCATGGATCTGTCTATATTCATATTACTCATTATTGACCAACTCCAGGTGTTTGAGTCTCGCTTCTGCGTGGACTGTTGTATGGGAGGGGATTAACTACAAAATCTACATCAATTAATAGTCAGTTTAGGTTAAAAAACACTTCAAAGTGATTTTTTAATTTAATTATAATACAGATTATTATATCATTACTCTAATATATAATTATCATTTAATTATAATCTAATTAAATCATGATCAGTAAATTATAATAAAAATTTTCCACTCTGAGATACCCTTCTGGCAGAGCCTTTCTGTGTACATTAAACATAATTCAAAGAGTTTACTTTCAACAGGTCACTAATAAACTTGAAAAATAAATTAATTAATAGTTGATAAATTTACAGGCCCTGACCATATACAATCTTTGTTTCAAAAATTGGCAGCTGCTGTTATTTCAAATCTTCTGGCTTTCTTTTTAAAACATCACTACATACAAATGGGATTCAACAGATTTTGGTCGTCTGTTTTTGTAATTCCTTTGCTCAAATGGTGTGATATTTGATAACTACAGACATTCTACAAAACTCTGTGTTCTCTCAGAAGCCTTAAAAGTGAACTACTAACACACTATTTTATATAAATGTATCATGACTTTATTATCTTGTAAATGCTACCCGCTTGGCTTACAGAGCAGCACATTATACCCTCATCATACATCATATCAGTTTATCAGTAGTCTTCCAATACCCTGTGCCCTACTAGATGCTATGAGATAACAGAAAGTGACTGATAGTGCTTTAGCAGGAACTAATGGAGAGTGCTCATTGTGGGAGAATTGGGTCAGAGATACATCTAATTCATGAAGCTGAAGGAAGTGAACAGTACAGTGTGATATAAACAGATGCTGGATCAAAAGTTAAGAAATAATCTACTGATCCAGCATCAAGATGTGCTGCTAGTAAAGTAGAAGTGGGGCAATGATCGCTTGCTAAAAACATGGCTAATGCCCCTGTAATTGCTGATGTAAGCATGTGCCAGTGTATGCGCTCCAGTTCACTGTGTCACAGCAGGAACAGCTAAAGACCATAGTGGAGGACCGATCATCACCAATAGTCATGTTAGGGCAGTTAATAGAGCCAGCATGGTATGAAGCAGAAATGCTATCAGCATCTGAATGTGGTGGACCAGTACCTCTCGGAGTACCTACCTAACCCTAACCCTAACCCTAAATCTAGCAGCACATTGACTTCTATGATTCTAAATGTTGGTGACAACAGGTGGCAAATCATTATGGCTACTTTGACAAGGTGAACTCAAATCCTGGAAATTATGAGCACTATATCATAATCACTAGTCTAACACATACCAATGTATGGATGTATCCACGCACATGTACATATGCAAACGTAAATGTCCACAACAGACTTTTATTTCTGTTTAAGTTAGGTGTTATTGTATAGTTTCATGTCAATTTAATTGTTAGCTACGACTTAAGCTGCTCTTGGTGTTGTGTTTAAATAGTTTGAAACAAGCAGGTTCTTGGATCTATGACACCACAGTCTTGAAATGGTTTCACCCAGTTCAAATGCAAGAAACATCCAAGAACCAAGAAGCTGGTGGGCCTTGTGTGGAGGCCTCATCCATAGTTTAGTCTCACTTAAGACAAGCCTCACTTCTTTCAAACCTATTTTATTTATTTTATCTGCTCTCAGAGGGTAAAAATACTGAAAAAAATCTGTTCAGCTGATTACAAGGTCTTGTAATAGTTATTTTTTTATGGATGTCAATCTTTTTGTTTAATAGTTCAATTCATTCATGTGTTTTTTAATATTAAATTTAATATAAATGTATTTTTACATACATTGTCATTTTATTTGTACTTAAAAAAATCATTATATCTGAATTTGAGCAGAAAATGTATTTATTTTATAACAGCATATATGCCTGTACACTATATTATCAGAGCATATATGCTCATACATCATTTTTTAAAGAAAACAAAAAATGCACAAGAGAAAAAAAAAGCGCGGGTAAAAAATATAGCTATAGCATATTGCGCCGAGTGTTGGCTGACACATCACACAGAACCTGATGGTTTAAGTCCCCATCGCGACTATGCCCTCCCCCTCCCCCTCCCCCTCCCCCTCCCCCACACTTCTGCATCTCACACCTGCGACACAGACCGATCGATGCCCGAGACGCAGAGATGCTACAGACACAGCGCGGAGACGGGATGTCCGAGGAAAAAGTAAGTTTTTGACTTTTTGTGCAAGGCTCTCGATATAATATGTGCTGTTTATTTAACTTGGATATTGTTTGCACATAAATCGTAACGTAAAAGGCTCGTCATTTTATTTCTATAGCGCTTTTCACATTAAGCATAATCTCAAAGCAGCTTTGCAGAAAGTATAGATTAATGTACCAACATGACAATAATGATAATAATAATACATCCATTAGTGTTTTAGATTCCTAAGAGTCTTAAACTCATGTTTTAAGGCCACAGTTAAGATTGCATAGGTGACTGCATTTTTAGCGGTAATCCGCTTTCAAACTTCGCCTAATTTAAAAAGTTGTTGTCTTTTATATTTCTGAAAGACATATTTTGCGTCCCTGTTACTTCACCTAGATGTTTACCTCACTTTTGGTAACATTAATTTAAGATTGCCAGGAGTTGCATCTTTAGCGGCCTAAAGTTACATGTGCAGCCATGTGCAGTCTGAGGCCAGGCCGGATTCATGGCGTTTATCACATTAAAACACCAATAATGGGTTTCAACAAAACAAGAGGGAAGTTTAATAAATTCAGAACACATTTTTTCTACTCCTGTAATGCAGTTTTCAAGAGCAGACAATAAATGGCATCTAGTTTCAGTCAAAATGTTATGAAATTGTATTGGCTTATGTTACAATGGCATTTACTTTAAATATATTGCCAAATTGTACCATTGCAGTTTTAAATACAGTGTAATGTGATGTTAGACCATGATTTTTGACTGTCTATGACACTTGTGCTTGCAGGAAGATGAAACTACGAATGCCAGCTCTGGATGCACAGGTGAGATAATGAGAAGATGGTACAAAACCCATTTTACTCAATTGTAGTACTGTATGTAATTTATTACTTAAAATAGTTCTTAAAGCTTATATAAGTAACTTATGTATGTAACTACATTATCACAAAGTAATTAAGGGATGATTGTAGCAATTAATACAATCTAAGGTTAATTTATGTAAACTTAAATTTTTTGTTATAACTTGATATGTACATTTTCTTTATGGTTTTATTAAAAAAGAAAACAGATAATCTGTTAGAAATTAAAGGGTTAGTTCACCCAAAAATGAAAATGATGTCATTAATGACTCACCCTCATGTTGCTCCAAGCCCGTCAGACCTCCGTTCATCTTCAGAACACAGTTTAAGATATTTTAGATTTAGTCCGAGAGCTTTCTGTCCCTCCATTGAGAATGTGTGTACCGTATACTGTCCTTGTCCAGAAAGGAAATAAAGACATCATCAAAGTAGTCCATGTGACATCAGTGGGTTAGTTAGAATGTTTTGAAGCATTGGAAATACATTTTGGTCCAAAAATAACAAAAACTAGGACTTTATTCAGCATTGTATTCTCTTCCGGTTCTGTTGTGGATCCGCGTTCAGTGACGCTGCTGACGTAAGACGAGCTGACGTGTTATCTGGTGCGCCCGAGCTTCGTTTACAGTCTGAGGGAGACGCACACTGGAAACAAAACAATCTTCACAAACATGTCTAAGGATTTCCACACAGAGGAAGACTTGCATTTTTTTGCCCAGCCATATTTATTTGAACCCGAATACACGGACGCACCAGAGACACGTCAGCAGCGTCTTACGTCATAAGCGTCACTGCGGACTCGTGAACGCGGATTGACAACAGAACCGAAAGACAATACAATGCTGAATAAAGTCGTAGTTTTTGTTATTTTTGGACCAAAATGTATTTCCAATGCTTCAACACATTCTAACTAACCCACTGATGTAACATGGACTACTTTGATGATGTCTTTATCTCCTTTCTGGACAAGGACAGTATACCGTACATACACTTTCAATGGAGGGACAGAAAGCTCTCGGACTGAATCTAAAATATCTTAAACTGTGTTCCGAAGATGAACGGAGGTCTGACGGGCTTGGAGCGACATGAGGGTGAGTCATTAATGACATCATTTTCATTTTTGGGTGAACTAACCCTTTAAGGCAAGTAGGTAATTATATCTGCTTATTTTAGTGAAAATTTGGTATGGTGGTATTAAACAATATAGCCTAAATATGTGTAGCCATATGATCATGTTATTGTGAAACCAAAAGTGTACTCTTCATGTTCAATATAAAGATCAAAAATACCTCGCTGATATCTTACATTTTTATTTTTACATGCATTCATAGTTGGTGAAAATCAATTTCTAATGGCTAAATAAATTTGGGCAATTATCCGTAAAATCGGACATGTTAGTAATGGTTCAGTAACTGGACACAGATATAAATACTTTACTGTACGTGCTAATTAAATACAACATGTTGTCCTGTATACTGTAGTTAAGTTTGTTTTGTTGTAATTTGTATGAAATTAAAAGTCACAGGTCACATTAAATTTGTGGTAACTACAGGTTTTGCCAAAATGGTGTCATTGATGTCTGCCTTACTTTGATACTTAATTTAAATCTATTGGTTTGTTATTCGATACTGATGATTCTCTTGGGGTTTAAGCCTAGAAGTATAGTAGGAGGATATATATTTTAAATAACTACATTTTTTTTTGTCTTTGTAATTTACATTGCAGTGGATGATGTGATAGATGGCCCCGAAGAGAAGACGAAGGTAGGATATATACACAGATAAACATACACACACACATATATATATATATATATATATCACTGGTGGTTGAGATAAGGAACAAAACAGTTTTAGAAGTTAGTTTTTATTATTTAATGCTACATTATTATAAATTTAGATATTTGTAGACAAAGGTCTCAGCTAATGAACTATATAAGGGAACAGGTTTTTCTTAAAATGAAATAACTTCGTTAGACGCATTAAAAAGCATGCTATTTTATTTTGATCCATCCAACAACAGTGTAAAGCCTTTAATAATGTAATATTTGCGTTCAGTAAAGGAGCTGACTGACAACAACTGATTATTGACAAGACAACAAATAAAGACAAGTAACTAATTTTTAAGCTAATATTTAATTTAATACAGCAATCCTTCGAGTGGTTTGTTTTTCTCCTTTTAGACAGTACGTCTTATTCTGAGTCTCCAGTAGCTCACAGAACACAAGAAGTGTATGTTAGGTTGAATGTAACCGTAAGCATTATTATGTGTCGCCCTGTAGCAGCAGCAGAAATGTTCCCAATGTGAATCAAAGTAAATCAAAACAATTATGTACATTTTATTTGTGCCTGACCTGCATGAATTAAGCAGTGGGAAATGCCGTTGTACATGTTCACTCTCTCTTTGAATTCCATTACATCAGGGTTTGCTATTGCGGTGATCTCATGTCGTGACAGGTTGTATGCTATGTAAATAAGGCATGTAAATCAGGCCAAATATATATGTAAATAAAATAAAACAACATTACAATAATGGCCCAAATGCAAAAAAAAAAAAAAAAAAATGGTTACACTATTTTAAAGTGACATAGTTACATTATACTGAGTAATATTAACTACATGTTAGGGATGGGCATTCGATTGAATTTTCTTAGTCGATCGTCGGGAGAATTAACGATCGACTTTGATTAATCATTAATATTTTTATATTCAAATTCATTATTTATTTAACTTTTTACAAATTAAAAATGCAATGAAAATACAAAAATACAGCGTTTTTTTCCTCGATGAGATCTTTATTACAACTTGTGGCAGTTAAACTGGACGTTCGGTTAGGCTAAACTTGAAGATATGCGCTGCGGTGCTCTAACGCAACGGAACCTGCAGCTGCGAGTTGTCGTCCTTAAACAGAGACCCTCGTTTGTTCCAAAATAATAATAAAAAATCATGTTGAACAATAACTTAACCAAAAACATAATAATACTTAGATCTGACAGGTTTTGTCAAAATGTAACTCAAAACTATCCAAGGCACGGAGTCGAGAAAGAGGATGAGAGATTAGTTTACCTAACAATCAATTAGGCAAGGCTACTTAACAAAGCCTCATAAAAATAACTAGCAACTCACATAAAACTTCTGTACCAGTATACTGATTTTTGTTGAGAAAGATAAACATGTTGATGACATGATCTGGGGTCAAACGCGACCGCAACCTGGTGACCGTCAAGCCTTGTTTATACTTTCTCCTGGCTCTGCAGCGCGAGTCTCCGCAGACTGTGCGCGCACCTCCCCAAACGGACGAGGCGTTTATACTTGTATACTATACTCGATTAATCATGCCAATCCCTACTACATGTACTAACTATAGAGTTACGGTTAGGGTTAGTTACTTGTAATTATGCATAATTTACTGCTATTACTAGTAGTCAAGTCACCTTCATTTATAAAGCGATTTTAACAGTATGGATTGTTTCAAAGCGGCTTTACAGTTATAATAGAAATTACCGTAACAGATTGTTTAGGCTTTACAACAGCATTAGGATAAAGTTATTGTCCAGCTAAAGTTAGTTTTGATTGATTCACTTCCGTGGTGAAGATCATTAGTAAGTACATGTAGTAACGTGTAACTACATCGCCATTAAATAAAGTGTTATCAAAAATATAATATCACTATATAAAGAGTTTCGTCAACTCCATCAGCTTACATGTCAACATCCAACATCTGATGGAGTAGACAAAACAACTTTTTTGTATAAAACAACAAAATGTTTGTATAAAATATAAAAAAAGCTAAAACATTCAGGACTATTTGTCCTACTGTAAGATCCACAATGAGCAGGAAATAGGAAAGGGGTCCTATTAAAGATAACCTGACATTGATGGCATTGCCTGATTTATTCAGAATTATAAAAAATGTTGACGCAAAGTGAGAACACTTTTTGAGAACACAACAGATTTTTTTATGGAAAATATAATTCAAGATTTACTTTTTGTATTGTTTGATATATTACAGATCTCTGCCTTTCAATTTAAATGCATATTTTAGAATTTGATACATTTTTAAACACTTTGTTTGGCAGTTTTACATTTACATGTGTTTTTTTAAACATAGAGCATGTATTTAAGATAAAACTAAATAAATTATTTAAAAATGAAACCAATGAATGTCCTGAGTATCCAGATTTCATTTAGGTTGAACTTTAAGTATTTTAATTTTGATGAATTTCTTTATTTTAAACATAAAGAGGGCTTTTGTGTGTATGACATGTTTTGTCCCTTATCTCAAGAATCAGTTATAGATTAAATGGTTAAATCAGTCTGGGTTCAAAGTAGGCCTCAACCAAGCCATTACAAAAGGCAATCTGCACCACCAAGCCTGCAAAAGTATGTGTCAGGCAACCAACTGAACCCTACCGGACCCTACCGTACAAACACAATTGTGTCACAGGACACTGTATCCATAACTAAGACTTTTCTAATTTGACTTTTTTTTTTTCTATTTTATCCTTTTATTTTCCTGCTCTTTATGAGTTGTTCAGTGGAATATAGGGGATCCTCTGTGGCTCATCTGGTAGAGTGTTTGCTGTCAACAATAAATCCTTATTTAAAGGTTTAGTTCTGGAGGTAGCATAAATGGCAAAAGAAAAGCTTCCAAAAAACATTTTTGTTTGTTTGTTTTGTAGGTTCAAAGCTGTCACTTGAGTCGCCTCCAGAAATTTAGAGCACATCACAATGCTTGTGAAGAACGATACATGAAGGCGTACACAAAAACTGTAAATGATGAACGGGAGAAGACCATGTTGTTACATCAGAGCATGAAAACAAAGGTTAGTTGTACTAAATGGTTTCGGTTGCTAGGTCAGTATTATGTTCATAAAAAAAGGCAACTTTAGGGCATTTTTCAACATCATAACATTGAGCTTGTTTCAGTCAGCAGGCTCTTCTAGTCAGCAGCTGGCCCACAAATTGGTAATGTGTTGGCATGCAGTAGAGGGCCTGGGTTAGATTTTGAGCCCAGGTCACAGTGCTCAGTGTGCACCTAGACAGTGAGCCACAGGGTTCCCCCCAAAATAAAGATTTAATAGGCTGCATGGTGATCTTTAATCTTATACTTGTTCTGATTTAAAACAAAATGATAGGGAGTTCTGGGAGGCCCTTTTTCCTGCACATATGGCAAAGAACACAAAAAATAAAAACTAACAGCAGAATTCCAATATTAAAAAAACAAAACAAGAAATCCCAATTAAGATTAAAGTAATCATTGTACCGTAATCCAATTTCAGACATGCTAACATTTGGATTTTTTTTTGAGTACCACATTGCAGCACTTTGCATCGGACACTGACATTTTTTTACATATTTAATTTTTAATTATATGATATGTGTGCTTGTAAAACTGATTTTCCAGTCAGTTTTAGAGTAAATCTTTCTATGCTACTTGGACATATCATCAATGATGAACCTGGGGGTCATATGGTGTTTTGGTCTTTAACCATCATACACCCTTGCTTGGATGATGCAGCCCTGACTTGTGTCCAAGTGCAGCACTAAGTCACGCATCCGCCCCTGCGGAACCAGTCATCTCAGGGCCTCTTCAGAAGCCTCATGAAGGTTCTTGATAGCTCTTCTTCCCTTTAAAACCAAGAAGTTTTAGAGTTTCCCACCAAAGCTCTGACATCCAACTTCAACTGGCTCACACGAGATCTCCCGCCATTGCTCCAACACATTGAGACGAGCTCTTCATATTTGGCCTTTTTGCACTTGTTGGCTTCCTCAATCCTGTCTTTAGAGGACAGTTAGTTCTATCAAAACCACTTGGTTTCGCTACCGATGTCAACACCACGTTTGGGCGGAGCCGTGTGACTTGCGATGTTCTCTGGGAACTTAAGCTGCCGTCCTAGGTCAGCCTGGCGCTGCCAGTCCCGTGCTGTGGGGAGCAGTCCTCCCTGAGGAGCAGAGCTGGATACTTCTGATAGGTCCAGCTGGATCACTTCTGACCTGCTCTTCAATGACACCAAAACATTCTGTGCCTATCTTCATTATGAGTGTGCACATGGTCTGGAGTTTCCCATTGCCCTTTGATGTCTTCTCCAGGATATTCTCTACATCCTCATCCCACTAAAGCCACTCCTTTTACTTAGCGGCAGGTCACGTAACCTGATGTCGTTCAGACTTCCTGATTTGTATAGGGACTCATGTTGCATGGAGGTTATGGGGTGAGTCCTCCTCCGTCTGACCAGGTTCTGTAGTCGGCACCTTGAAACTTGAAATGCTTGATACTGCATGGCTCCACTCGTCCCATCCTCAAGCATGCTACCGGTGTTTTGGGAATCATCAGACCTCTCAGGTTCTTGCCTGCCTTGATGCAAATACAGACTATGCTCGTGGTCATTACCAATAGATTCGTCCAATAGGGATGCTCCTCCAACCCGCCCTCCTCCCCCCATTCTTAGATGTCCGTCAGAAAAAACAGTTATTCCCTCCTCAGATGATCATGCTCGTGCTATGTGTGTCTGCGAAAAAAGCGACAATAACATCTGAATGCAGAGCAAATGAGAAACCTGTGTTGCTTTCTTTTTTCTTCTGTTCATATTATAATCTTGTGTTTCTTTAAGTTCACATCTTCATATCTGATGGGATTTCTTGACATATATCTCTATCAGCAATGACTCTACTCGATTTTTGCTATATTCATGCATCGCTAATGCCACTACTACTACTATTGCTACTACAGTCTGGAAATTAATAGTTGCATTGTTATTTATAAATCTGCACACTGAATGTTTCACTTTGGACAGGCATTCATAATTGCAGTATGTTGTTTGTCTTGGCATTCCTGATCAAGACTTCTAACTCATACGTTTTATTCACAGCCTAACAGGAAAAAGCTTGGATATGAAACAGAAGAATCAAGTTCAGAGTTCAGCGATTATATACCAGAAACAGAGGATCAATCAGAGAGTGACAGGTCAGCAAAGGAAGAGAGTTTTGCAAAAAATGTCAAACAGCAAAAGAGACGAAAGGTTCAGTCAAAAAGATCTAAACCATGTAAAAGAAAGCGTGTGACACGTTCTAGTTCCTTGGCTACCTGTGGAACCAAAGAATCCTCTTCATCTGTTGAAAATGACACCGGACAATCCTCTTCATCTGACGAAAATGACAACGGCGAATACTCTTCATCGGATAAACATATCAGCGGCGAATCCTCTTCACCTGATAAACATATCAGCGGCGAATCCTCTTCACCTGATAATTCTAATGTGAAGGTCATGATGCTGAAGAAGAAAACAGATGGCAGCAGACTATACAACAAAAAATACTTCTGCTTGTTCTGCTCTAAACCATTCAGTAAAATGGCACGCCATTTGGAATCAAAGCACAAAGATAAGCCAGAGGTGGCAAGAGCAGTTGCTTTTCCGAAAGGGTCTAAAGAGCGAAGATTACAGCTGAGTTTATTGAGAAATAAAGGGAACCGTTGTCATAATAGTCAGGTGCTTAAAGAAGGAAAGGGAGTGGTGATACCCCGACAGCAATCCATTGCACCAGTAACAGCAAGTGATTACTTGCACTGCGTAAACTGTGAGGCCTACTTGAAGAGGAGATCATTATGGAGGCACATGCAGAGATGCCATCTAAGCAAAAAAGTCAAAGGAATGAAGCCAGGAAAAACTCGAGTTCAGTCCCTTTGCTCGTATACTGAACCAGTTCCAGAGAGTGTGAATGCACGATTTTGGAAAATGGTCCTTGAAATGCATGAGGATAAGATAACACATGTTGTCCGCAAAGAGAAAATCATATTAAAATTAGGGCAACATCTCTTTAATAAGCATGGCCATGACGTCACAAAACATGAATATATCAGACAAAAGATGCGCGAGACAGGGCGGCTAGTTCTCCAAGGAAGACAGACTGGCAAGTTGAAGGAGGTATCAGATTTCTTTGTACCGGCTAATTTTCCTCATGTGATTGAAGCAGTTCACAGTGTGTCTGGCTTAAATGAGGAAACAAACACATACAAAGCACCATCTTTGGCACTAAAGTTAGGGCACAACCTCAAGAAATTGGCCAACATTATTGAATGCGAGGCAATGATGTCAGGTGACAAGAACTCTCTTAACAATGTGCAGGCCTTCAAACAAATCTGTGACACTAAATGGAGTGAGTGTGTGTCATCCCAGGCCCTCCGAAATTTGAGTGAGGCAAAATGGAATTCTCCACAACTTCTTCCCTTTGCTGAAGATGTGAAAAAAATGCACCAGTATCTTGACAGACAGAGTAAGGAGTACCAAACAAAACTTGAAGAAGAACCAAGTAACAAGAACTGGGCAGAACTTGCAAAAATGACACTTTGTCAGGTGATCCTTTTTAATCGCAGAAGAGAAGGAGAAGTATCCAAGATGTCCCTTAATGCTTTTACATTGAGGGATACCTCGTCGACTCATCCAGATGTAGAGCTTGCTTTGTCAGACCTTGAGAAGAAACTTTGTAACCACTTCCAAAGAATTGAGATAAGAGGCAAACGAGGACGAAAGGTCCCCATTCTTCTCACACCAGATATGCTGACATCGATGGAGTTACTTGTCAAGACTCGCCGTAACTGTGAAGTGCCTGATGAGAATATGTTCATGTTTGGAAGACCACAAGCACTCAGTCACTTCAGAGGATCAGATGTAATTCGTAAGATTGCTCGAAGCTGTGGAGCAAAACACCCAGAGGCATTATCCTCCACTAGACTCAGAAAGCACATGGCCACTATGTCCAAGGTCCTCAACTTAAAGGACAATGAAATGGATGACCTTGCTGACTTCCTTGGACATGACATCAGGGTCCATCGGCAGTATTATAGGTTACCCGAAGGCACATTACAGCTTGCCAAAATAAGTAAAGTACTTATGGCCATGGAACGAGGACAGCTATCTGAATTCAAAGGAAGGAATCTTGATGAGATCCAGATTGATCCACAAGGTACAACAGGCTTGAGTTAATAACTAAGTAAATTCATTTACAAATATTCCTCCATAGATTTTTTTTTGTCAAATGCCAGTGAAATTTTATCAATTGATTAATTTAAATAAATAAACTAGCAGATTGAAAATTCTCAAAAAACCATGCTATGAGCTGGACCTCCATTGTTGCTTATAGGCATTGGTTGAATGTAGCTGTTAGTTTGCTACCTATTAATTTTTTCTATATGGTTATTGTGTTTTCTAGAGAGAGTACTGATGGACAGTGATGGATCAGACTCTGAAGATGAGATTGGGAATGGTGCTTCACCTTCAAGTTCAGCAGGTATGTAGTCAGCCACTGAAAGGGAATGATGGGAAAGCTAGAAAAGGCTGAATATTACTGGAAGAAAAATGTAAGTGTGCTTACTGATATTTAGGAGTTCTTGTTGAATATTCTTTTACTAAAAGAGAGCTATTATGTGTCCAGATAAATCAATGAAGTCCACTAATGAAGTTGAACAACACAAAAATCAACAACCAGCCAAAGGTAATATGATTTAAATTAAACAGGAGGGTTATGAAGACTTTATTGTTTTACTTTTAAAGAACCAGTGCTTTATGATTTGCATGTATTTTTAACTTGCTTTTATTATTTTTTATATCCTAGATAATAAATATCCTTTAGATAATTTCATATAATTTTCTCTTATATAGTTTTCTGAAAATAGTATTGTTAATTCTGTGTGTACCAACAGAAAAAAAGAGTACTTAATTGCACACAGTACCCCTTGCTAATATTGGCACTAGGGCTGCAACTAACGATTATTTTGATAATCGATTAATCGGACGATTATTTTTTTGATTTATCGATTAATCGGATAAAAAATTCAATTAGATTTTTATGTTTATTATGACTAAATAAAACCCGGTTACACTTTATTTTAAGGTGTCCTTGTTACAGTGTAATTATATATTTAAGTACAGAGTAATATTAAGTAACTACATGTACTTACTATAGGAATAGGGTATGATTAGGATTTGGTTGAGGGTTAGTTGCATGTAATTATGCATAATTTACTGTTATTACTACAGTAAGTACATGTAACATATGTAACAAGGACACCGTAAAATAAAGTGTTACCTAAAACCCTAAATTAGGATATTTATGTGTAAAAGTGTACTTTAAAAAGTGCAAAAGCCACACATTGAGTTTTAGTAATATCAATATTTGCATTGTTTTTAATGATAATTGCTGATGGCAAGTTGACAACCATGATTAATGCAAAAAAAAAAAAACATTTATATCCAACATATTGTTTTAACACAATTTTTGTTAAAACAAATTTACACAGACATGTTGTTCAGATGTGAAGATATAAACTAAAAACATCTAAAATATATAATTCATTTAATTTTTATTTAAAATTAATTGAATTATAAGGATACATTGATAAAATAAATATAGAAAGACTGAAAACAAGCGTGTGAACGTAGAGCCGCAGTCGATCGCGTTTGAAAAACAATTAAAACTTAATAGTAGACAAATGCTATAAAAAGAGAACGTAATGGAGGTACGCAGCAAGCTAACAGGCTTGATTAAAAAGACAGGAAAAATGATGCATTAGTGCACAAACATTCGCTGAAAACCACTGAGTACAGTGACTAAAAAACAATCTTTTACTGTTGCTGTTATTAACTGCCTTTATATTTAGTGCTTCACTTTGTAAAGACCATTTTAATTTAACCTATTTCTGCGATAGCGCTATTTTAATCCATCACCTATGTTGCGAGCGAACTGATTGCGCAACCTGATGCTCGAGACAAAATACAGACATCCCAAGTCTCCCGGAAGTTCTGGGAGTCACCCGCATATTGATAGCGGCTTATGCGGCTCCCTGATGCCCGCAAATTAGTTCAAACTCCCGGGATTTGAGCGCGCAAGGAAGAGCGCGCATGCGAGCCAGAAGAGACTTTGCTCCAAACCGTGTAGCGCGCGAGTGCGGCAGAGCAACGGAGGGAGAGAGGCCGTGCGTGTGTGCGTATGTGCCTCATGAAGCGCGTGTAAGACAGAGAGCATCCTGATTGGCCTGTTTCAACCAATCACCAGTAAACGCTCCCTGTGACGTAAACAGACCAACTAATCGATAATGACATTCGTTGACAACGATTTTCATAATCGATTATTATCGATTTTATCGATTAGTTGTTGCAGCCCTAATTGGCACTATTGGTTAATCTGAGTGAAAAGACATTTTTGTTCTTTCAGCTTTTGATCTTCTGTTCAAAAATATAAAAACAATCCCCTGTTCTCATGGATATCTAACAGTTACAAACACAACACAGTTTTATAAAAACAAAACAAAATAAACCCCAATATATTTGGTAAATTAAATGTGTGGCACAATTACTGGTACCCATTTAGTATGCATTCTGTGCCATTACTGTATATTGCCTATATTGAAAGTCTCCTCAGTTGTGCTCATATGTTTTATAACAGGCAAGGATAAAAAACTGCAGCCAATTGGCAAGGACTTGGACGAACCATACACAACAAAGGGTAAGTTGTTTTTCAAATGTCTTATGAAATGTCACACTTTCCATTTTTTTGTGAAAGTTCATCAGAATTAAGTCATTTCAATTGGAATCTACAGAGACCCATTTATATTGACAACAGAGTTCCCTTAAAGGGTTAGTTTACCCAAAAATTAAGTTTCTGTCATTAATTACTCACCCTCATGTTGTTCCAAACTCATAAGACCTTCGTTCATCTTCGAAACACAAATTAAGATATTTTTGACGAAATCCGAGAGGTTTCTAAACCATTCATAGGCAGCAACGTCATTGCAACTTTCAAGGCCCAGAAAGGTAGTAAAGACATTGTTAAAATAGTCCATGTGACTACAGTTGTTCCTTAATCTTATTGTTATGAAGTGAAGAGAAAATAATGACTTTATTCAACCATTTCTTCTCTTCCATGTCATTCTCCTACGCTGTTGACGTAGTGTAAACAGTGCAGCGCTTCCAGGTTTACATCAGAACACCAGCTGACCATTGGTCGACGCTGTTCATGTGAGCTCCACGATACGTGCGTGATTCTGACGCAGGAGCGTTCTGATGTAGAACCCGGAAGCGCTGCACTGTTTACACTATGTCAATAGCGTAGGAAAATGACGTGGAAAAGAAGAAATTGTTAAATTAAGTAGTTTTTTTAGTCGTGGGTTTTTGTGCACAAAAAGTTCTCATCACTTCATAACATTAAGGTTGAACCACTCTAGTCACATGGACTATTTTAACATTGTTTTTACCACTTTTCTGGGCCTTGGAAGTTGTGTGTGTGTGTGTGAGAGAGTTGTTGTGTTAGGATGGCTATTTATGAGAGTGAGTGAGTGTGTGTGTGTGTGTGTGTGGGGGGGGGGGGGGGGTGTAGTGTGTGTGTATGTGTTTGTGTGTGTGTGTGTGTGTGTGTGTGACAGTAAGTGTGTGTGTGTGTGTGTGTGTGTGTGTGTGTGTGAGAGAGAGAGAGAGAGAGAGAGAGTTTGTGTGTGTGTCCATGTGTGTGTGTATGTGTGAGAGTGAGTGTGTGTGTGTGTGTGTGTGTGTGTGTGAGAGAGAGAGAGAGAGAGAGAGAGAGAGAGAGAGAGAGAGAGAGACTTTGACTTTTAGGTCTTCTTTAATTAATCAATATATTTTTAAAAACACAAACCATTAAAACATTCATTTAGTTATATTTTCCACAAAACAAAAATGAAAAAAATAAAATAAAATAAAAATAACTACAATTAAAACCTGAACACTCATAAATTAAATACAAAACCTCCCTGATCATCAGCTTCACATATAAAACCATCAACTCCCCACACATGGAAAAAAGAATTAACATCATTAATGAGGCTAAAATACGCATACTCCATCGTTAATCTCTTCTTTATAAAACCTCTCATCATCAAAACTGTGTCCACGCTTTCCCTGCCTTCTGCTTTATTTCTTCTTGTACACCAAATTGCCAACTTTGCTGCACCAAACAAGAAGTTTAATAAAAGCACTTTGGATTTATATTTTGTTGAATATTTGGGACCAAAAATAAACAATTCTTGATTAAACTTTCCCATAAGCTGCATACTCCAGCTTTCCATTAAACCCAAAATTTGATCTAAACGTGGACACTCAATAAAAAGATGAAAAACCGTTTCAGACACCCCACAAAAAGGACAACCCTCCTCATCTGAGACATTAAGGAGTGCTTTGTGTCTGTTTGTAGCTAAAATCCCATGCACAATTCTCCACTGAAGATCCCCCACCCTCTTCTCAATGGGTCTTTTGTACAGGGACCGCCAGCTACCTTTCGGGGAAGAGCCTGATTCAAACACCATTGTCCATTTAGAGTCTCTTACATCCTTAAGATGTTGGAAATGTATGTTTTTTACACAAGCTCTGTAGAGTGTTTGTCTGCTCAAGATACTAACGATATTCAGTTCTGGTGTATCCATAGAAAGCAACTTTCTGCCACTGATTGGATCCTTCCCGTTCTCTTGAACATGATAGACTCTGATAGATAAGCTTGCAACACACTCTGGTAAAAACCAGCCAATCCTTCCAATGCTAGTCCATCAAAAGACATGACAAACCATTGCTTATCCAACCCCATTCTTCTGTTTTTTTGCAGTAAAGCACATGCTACGTCCATCCACTGCTGATGCCGATGATATAAAAGCTCACGCTCGCTCTAGATTGCGGGAGATTTTTAACGAATTTGCGGTATAACTATAGTCGATCACGAGTGGCTCAACAGGTAGATCTGTAGATAAACTCATCTTTCAGGCATTTGACCGGCCGGGTTGACACTTCAGCGTGAGAAATCAGGAGTGTGGCGTGTGAGCGTGTGAAACCAATCAAATGCGGGTGTCTCACGGCCAATGCGTGAGAGTTGGCAGCTCTGGTGTGTGTGTGTGAGTGTATCTAATGAAGCTCTCAGAGACGGCCTGATAGAAGATCCTCATAAACCTCACACCAGAAAGCCTCAGACGGTGTGTGTGTGTGAGAGTGAGTGTGTGTGTGTGTGTGAGAGTGAGTGTGTGTGTGTGTGAGAGTGAGTGTGTGTGTGTGTGAGAGTGAGTGTGTGTGTGTGAGAGGGTCTGTGTGTGTGTGAGCAGCCGTTGCTGTAACGACTACAAAGATGATCTACATGGATATTGCATGTCAGTGAGTTATGAAAGAGAGCCAGATATTGATATGAAGGCCCTGTATGATGGTGTGAGTGTGTGTGATCTCAGGCCTGTGATCAGCAACTCCTCTAGGCTCACACACACTCTCCTTTGTCTTATTGGCATTCAGAGCTGGTGGTCGTCCTCACACCAATCCACAAACCTTCCAATCTCTGAAAGACATTCAGACGAGTCCTCTTTCTTCTTCACTAACCCTAAAACTGCAGTCTGATCTGAGAATGTAATAATGTGGTTATTATAATAACGGCTTCTGCACTGATCTGTGTCCAGAGTGACCAGAGCCGGTGAACTAACACAGCGCTGAGGAGCTCCTGTGCTCAACGTCCTGAACTCAGACAGTGTTCATTAACACTAACCCGCCGCCTGCGCTCGGACAAACAACAACAACACCATTTTATAATAAGAGGAGGAACTTTACAGTCATTCAGCCTTGCAATGAAGAGATGCGGCGGCAGCATATTAACAGCTGAACTCAGATCTAGAAATATCAGACGTGCGTACGAGCTCGGATCCTCTAAATGCCTGTTTATAAAGTGTGTTATAGCTATAACCGCATCGTCTGTGCTTCTATTGCTCCTGTATGCACAGTGAAATGGCTCTGATAGACACTGACCGCTGTTTTTACTAAATTAATCATCATTTTCTCCAAACACTTCATTACTGTAGAAGCGAGCGCTACTGGAGGATCATCATTATTCTCCTCACAGCAAAGCTTGTTTGGGACAGGGATAATAGTGGAGCTCTTCCACATTGAGGAACTGTGTGTGTGTGTATAGATGTCTGATAAACGGGCGCCAGCTTCTGCCAGCTCTCGACTGCAAGATCTCAGTGTCCGCCCAGAGACGCGTCTGGCCCAGAAGCCTTGTTAGGACACACATGTGGACACAGTCTCTCCACCATATGCGGGTCAGTGAGTGTTTGAGGATAATCCAGTCCAGACGAGGCGTCCAGTGCAGTTTCTGCTCCTGTGAGAAGTCTCTGACGGCAAACCTGCAATAAACATCGCTCAACTCATCCGCCAGAGAGAGAGTGTGTGTGTGTGTGTGTGTGTTATGTATTGGAGAAGCAGCAGAACTTTTCTTCACGGCGGCTGTTGTTGGAGGACGAGGAAGTGCGAGGAACAGCGCTGAGAATGTGTGTGTTCAGAACGCCGGGCCGGGAGAGAAACAGAAGTGGATGAGGGACGAGTCTCGCTTTCATGAGATGTTGAAGAGTTTGCTCTAATGCTGGAACTGCTGGAACTGATGAAGAGATCGTCGAGTTGAGCTCTTGAGGAGAAATGGACCATTTGTAGAATCGGTGTATTAGCAGCGGCAGAATGAAGAGATGAAGTCTGGGAAGAAGATGGAGGAGGAGCAGTTTAAACTGGAGATCTCCAGGTGGAGGAGAGAGAGTCTTCTGGAGCTGGTTTGAATGAGCGCTGGATTTTGCGCTCAGAAAGAGTTTCTGTGTTTGGATCTGTAAGATCTTCTGCGAGATGTGACTGTTGGGTCTCTGGAAGAATGGACAACTCGTCGTCTGAAGGAAAGCGCTGTATTTCCGGATGTTGGACATTGTTCAGTACGGCACTACCGGACGCTGGAGCGGCTGACACTGGAGAGAGCGAAGCGGATGCTTATACACTCCTGATGACTGACAGATTAGATGGACTCGCTCCTCCATAACTTACGTTTAGGAACTTCATTTCATCTCAAGTTAGTGATGATATCCTAATGTGTGTAACTAGTAGATCTCTTAAAGTCCCCAGTGAAATACAAATGTAAGTTTTTTGTCTTTTAGCATGAATATGTTAGTCTTACTGTAATCTATAAGCTAGTGTGTAGACAGCATTTCCCAATTTAAATACACAGTCGAACTGAATAGCCGTTCGTACTACGGTGAGCAGTTCAGGACATCTCAGACCTCACTCATATGAGGAAAAGGCTTCAGGTCTCAGGAAAAACAACATCAATGTCAAGTCTCGTACAATCAGGCATCGGACGAAACAGCCTCAGACTAAAAGATGCATTTATGTCTGATGCCTTTCTGTCTCCGGCTGTTTCGTCCAGTGACGAGAGAAAGAGCTGAACTTGGCATGACAACTTTGCAAATGGAGCTTGAGGAAAGTAGTTTTCAGTTTTAGCGCCATGTCGCGTTGATCAATACGCCATTTCATGAAGCATTTTTATGGTCTAGTCAGTAGATGTCGGTCGTAGCAGCAACACACTGTGAGATGATCATGACTCTCAGTAAATGATCAGGCGATCTTTGATCAAAACACCGTTTAGGAGCCGCGACCACAGAAATCTCCACGAGTGTTTCACGATGATCATCTTTCGTCTGGAACAGAATCATACAGTGTGTGCCGGACATTAGATATGATAAATCTTTATGTAGGAGACTTTGAGCTTTGTAAGTTTGCAGATCTTATACACACACAAACAGCAACATAACACACTAAAGAAAACATGTGCATCATATGACACCTTTAAACCATTAATACATATGTAATACAACTATTATTAAAAACATGTACATTGTTTGTTTTCCAAAAGCGAGATTGAACTTTTTTCCCCTCATAATTATTAAAAATGAATCTTTCATTAGTGTTTGTCTCGCTCTGCTGGTTCAACACAAACACATTCAGGCTCTATATTTACTCTAAAACTCCAACATTTGTGAGTTTATACTGTGCGTTTATACAAATAAAATGGTTAATCTATGAATGAGAAAGTGTAATTTGCTGTGAAATAAAAGGTGTTTCACTGCCGCCTCATCAGGTCTGTCAGAGGATCGTTGAAATCTAAATGAAGTCTTAATTTATAACAGTGAAGTCACTGTATCTTCAGTCTCTGTTGATTCTGTTGACTGTGAGTCTCTGTAGTGGATCCTTATTCACCATCAGATGATCAGCAGAAGATCAGACTGTCCTCTTTAACCTAAAATAAAACACACACACAGTCACATATGCAGTATGAGATATTACATCTGTCACATCTTTTCATAAGAAAACTAACTAGATAATCTATATTAATTCCTTCTCAAACATGATAATATATCTTCTATCTGATGCTCAAAGTCACTTTACAGAATCAAAAGCACATGAAAGGTCACTTTCACACACCGGACAGCTGATCCAGAACCAGCAGAAATCATCATTACACTCACTACACATTTAATATCAGTTAATAACACACAACCCAAATCTCAGATTATCACACACATAAGGCTTTACACAGAAGAAGCGGCACAGAAACCAAATCTGAAGCGCCATAAAATCACTAAATGTGTATTTTGCGACGACTCTGTTATTTTGTATTTCACTTTGCGCTTCACGATGTATATCTTACTCAGTGTGTGTCTCTCTCTCTAAACACACACAAACCTGTCCACCAAATCAGCATACTCTCATACACACACAGACACACACACACGCACACACACACACTGAACCTTTACTATTATTTCTAGTGAGAAAATCAGCCATTTAAACTTTAAAATATGATGAAAATCGTTAAGAACTATTCTTACTCTAGTGTCTCCAGTTTATAATGTGGATCATCCCTCAGATCCTCCAGCTGCTTCACTCCTGAGTCTCCTAGTTTATTATATGACAGATCCAGATCTCTCAGGTGTGAGGGGTTTGATCTCAGAGCTGAAGCCAGAGCAACACAACCTTCATCTGTGACTCCACAATCCCTCAACCTGTAGAGAACAATGACACACATTAAGCCTATATCCAGAGATAAACACAACACTTAAAATAATATATATACACATACTCATTAGTTCATGTTGTTCAAATACATCAGTTTGAATCCGTGTATCAGTCGTACAGTTTATTTTTTATATTTTATATTGAAAGTAGAAAAATGAGAAAATGGTTCCTTTTTAGTGTTTTTAATTTTTTCCAAAAACGACACAGTTTGATCTCCGGCTGATAAATCAGAGGAAAGGGGCGTTTCATTCCCGCCCACGTGTAGAAATCCAATATTCAAGCCGTTATTAATGTTTCTACCTGAGAACGAAACACGAAAAATCAAAATGAATTCTTGTTTTCCATTTTGAAAAAAAAAGAATACTTTTTATACTTTCAATATTAAATAAAAAAATGACTGAACGACTGAACGAATGATACACAGATTAGGGATTTATTGATTAGGGGATTCAATATACAGTTTGTACAGTATAAAAATCAATATTTCTATTGAAAATCCCCATAAAACATGGAAACCTAACGTGTGTGTGTGTGTGTGCTTAATGTATTTGTAAACATTTTAAGGAATGTGTGTGTGTGTGTGTGTGCTTAATGTATTTGTAAACATTTTAAGGAATGTGTGTGTGTGTGTGTGTGTGTGTGTGTGTGTTAGGTCTGGAGAGAAAAAAAAAATTCTCCAAACTATCACGATTTTTTTTGTTTACGATCTGAAATGTATTATTTTTATTCCAGAACCGATATTGATTCAAATGAAATGGCTTTATTTTCTTCCTCGCTTATAGCCGAGGTTGACAGAAGTTAGCCACTCTTGCTCCAACAGAGGCTGAAGCGTGTTGTTATCTATGAGTGTCGTAATATCCCTGTCTAGTGGACGTGTGGAAGCGGCGTGAGACTGAATCAGTGTTAAACTCAGAGCCTTTGTCACTATTATAGCGACTTTTCAGACCCCTTTAGTGATTTTTGTTTTTAAAAGCGACTAGCGACAAATCTAGCGTCTCTCTGGTCAAACCTCAGTGACCCCCAAATGCTGTCAGTGGTGCGAGCGCGAGCTCTTGCTCTCTCCCTGCCGTCTCTCTCTCTCGCTCTAACATATGTGGAAACAAACAAGTCTTATCTGGCTACAACATGACATAAGCCTATAACACGCTCTCACATGTTTATTTTTTAGCATTTTTGGGAGGAGTAAAATGTACATATGTGGATTCAACAACCAGATGCATTTACACTTGTCCAGTTTGGTCTGGAACGGTCTCAGACCTCCTCCTGAAGTGGTTTGAGCGATCGGATCCGTCTGGAATGTGTTTCGCAGGGCATTTACACCTGGTCTCTTCACGATCGGATAGCTATCCCATCACAGAAAACGCTTGAAGTGGCCAGGTGTGAACAGCCCCTTAGGGAAGGCGTTAGCTACTTTCCTCTGAACATAGTTGTCAACACTGGACTGAGTCACTGAAAGCCCTCGCGCTGCTCATATACTGAGAGAGAGACGAGACATTTATCCCAATTATTTGTATACAGTCTAATAATAATAATATAATCTAGTAATACTGATTCATATATTAACAACAGCTTATATATGTAGTAGTTTATACTGTATGGTAATGATAGTATCAGTATTAGAGGAAATACGGTAAAGGGGTGTGGGCACTCTCGCCCGGAAACTGATCTGTATCAGTGTTGTACCAGAAGTAAACGGCACTCAACTTGGCTCCGTCTCTGCGTGTGTTATTGTTCCTCCACAAATATTACAATATACTCTTATACTGTTCATTAATTATAAACTAATAGTTTGCGGATGATTTATAAGCGCTGTGTTACTGTATACATGTGATAAAGTGTCACCATTATTTCAAACTGGTCGCATTAAGTGTAATTGTTCCTTTTGTATGTGATGGAGTTATTCTTCTTTCTCAAAAATAACACAAAATAAACAAAGTAAAGATGAATTTGACTGATAGCATTATTATTATTTTTAACCCCGGGGTTAAAATACATATATTGTACACACTATCTACTAGGGGTGTGACGAGGCGCTTATCTCACGAGAACGAGACGAGATTTTTGCACATTTTTTCAGAAATCCTCAATGAGAAAATTCATGACTGGAAAAATAGTATGCAGGTGCATTTTTCAATGTTTTAACTAATAATCTTCTAATGCATGTCATTTCAGGTCTACTTTATGAGTATGAATTATCAAATGCATTGAAAGAAAACAATATACAAGCACTGTAAAGGGTTTTTATTGACTGGCTTTTCTCCTGTATGATTTCACATTAGTCTCTTCAGACCTTACTGTACATTTAAGAGCTTTCAGAACTTCTGATTGAGGCTGTGTGTGACCTCCTAACTGAACTCCTTTTAACACACATTTAACAGAGAAATAAAATCAGTATAAATAACAAAAATAAATAACAGTTTTCTCTTAGTCTTATTAAGTGCAAACAATAAGTGCAAGTGCGACCATAATCAAAGTTAGCACACAGACTCTTTATAATTGTTGTGAAATTGCGGTTTTATTTTGCACCAGCAGTTATAGGTATAGGTAGAGAGAAACGAGGCTGGTGTGTTTGTCTCTACAGTTGTTCTTGCGTTCCCATTATAAGTTCAGAAACGGAGCCTCAATTGTCTGTTGTCCGTTATACGTTACAGTGCTCTCTCAATATTCACAGTGCAAACTGAGACCATAGCCGCAAATAAACAGTCCAGAGATGGGTATTGGGAGACAGACTATTGTATGTATATGCAGCCTAATTTGTGCGCAATGCACATCAGGGAGCTTGTGTTTTACCCTTCACTTTCAAATTCGTGACCGCGCGTCCTCTGTGTATAGACGAATCCGGCGAAACTACCGGAAGTAAGCGGGCGCCATAACTGAGCTGTTGCTGGGTAGCGTTGCGCCATTGCCTCCTATTGTTTTAGTTGCAACTTGCGTCCACTGGAATAAACAGCCCGCGATTTACGACTGTCACTAACGTTACAACTTTTATAATGTCGAGTGGGAAAACATGTTCTGGTTTAAATTGTTTCAGTGGCGGCAGTAAAGGGCGCATTGGGGCAGTGACGTTAGTAACATTACTGTTATGTCTGTTGTTAATGTTTGATTTGCTTGACTGTGGCAGAATTTTTTTAAATAACAAATTAAACTAACAAATTAAATTAAATATAATGCAGTTTTTGTTATAATAACAATTATTTAATGACATAAGTAAAAAATATAATAAATATGTAATATAGTGCTCAGCAAAATCTCCTCTCTAGCTATTTTTTCTATTCAATTAACATGCTATGGTCATTAAATGGCTTTCCTGAGCTAAATGTAATGTTATGTGACATAATTGTTCTCCTGCTGTTATATTGACCTCTTTCCATGGTTTAAAAACACTAATTGGTCGATATTATGAATACTTTCTAGCTGTACCTTACCCTTGCCTTTTGCAATGTGAAAATGAGATAAATAATGGACACAAATGAAAAACATGAATTCGTTTATTTGATGTCATTCATTTATTTATTGTTGCCAAATGGACAGATCTTTTTATAGTTTCCTCGTTAGCTAACGTTAGCCTAGCTAGCTTGCCAAGCTATTTTCATAAATAATCTGTAAGATCGTTTGTACCTTCATCTGTGACTGGAGGCCACTGTCTAACATCATCAACCCAACAAGTCATTCTGCCTGGCTGTAGCTGTCATCGAGGGTGCGTTATCACGGAGGTTTGTTTACATACCGCTAACAGCTCAGTAATGGCGTCGCCACAAGATGGCAGCCTACACAGAACGCTCGTCGGATTCGTGTATAGGGAGCAGCGGTGCTGAGCGCACACTCTAAGATTAGACATGTATCAGACGTTAGTCTATGTTGCGCAACGAATCCTCCGCCATCGTCACGCGATCAGTGAACTGTGATTCGTGCGGCACTGATTGCAACGGCAACTCGCGCTGGATGAGCAGAGCAGACTTTTACATTAGTTTATAATGGTTTTTATTTTTTATAAAAACAACAAAACGATAGTTTAGGCGAATGTGAGTGTAGCGGTGGAATATTCTATGGTAATCTCACGTTCAGTCATGGCCATATCGCGAGACAGCTTTTCACTCGACGAGATCTCGTCACACCCCTACTATCTACATATTAATCCTTATTCACTCAGAGTCTTTATGGTAGAGATGATCTTACCACAGTCTCTCCAGTTTACAGAGAGGATTCGCCAGTAGAGCAGAAAGCTGCTTGATTCCTAAGTCTCCTAGTTTATTATATGACAGACTCAGTTGTCTCAGGTGTGAGGGGTTTGATCTCAGAGCTGAAGCCAGAGCAACACAACCTTCATCTGTGACTCCACAATCCCACAACCTGTAGAGAACAATGACACACACTAAGCCTATATCCAGAGATAAACACAACACTTAAACTATAAATAACATAATGCTGTCAATATGAAATATATACAAATACTCATTAGTTCATGTTGTTCAAATACATCAGTTATGATTAGGGGATTGAATATACAGTTTGTACAGTATAAAAATCATTTCTATGGAAAGTCCCCATAAAACATGGAAAACGTGTGTGTGTGTGTGTGTGTGCTTAATGTATGTGTAAACATTTAAAGGAGTGTGTGTGTGTGTGTTAGGGCTGGGAGAAAAAAATGATTCACCAAACTATCGCAATTTTTTTGTTTACTGTTTTACGATCTTCTTCCAATTCGTCTGTCTATTAAACCTTTGGCAAAATCATCGGTTGAATCATGCGTTAAAATAATGCATTTATCAATTACATTGTTTTGCCACTAGGTGGCGACAAGTGACTGTTAAAACATGTATTTATTGAATTATTTATTCAAGAGAGTGTATTACTGTATGATGCTCCTGAAATAAAACTCAGAGATGTGATGAATTGTTTTTGTAAATATGACTCATCTTATTCATCATGTACAGTCTGTATAAGTGTATGATTTAACTTTTCTCCATAGTCTAGTGTTAAAAACAAATCTCAATACATTGCAAAATCGAATCACAATATTGTAGAATCGCTATTCTTAAAAATCACAACACTTATAGTATCGGCACCCAATTATTTGTATGGCACCCAAAATGCGTACTTCTTTCTCAAAAATAACACAAAATAAACAAAGTAAAGATGAATTTGACTGATAGCATTATTATTATTTTTAACCCCGGATGGGGCTTACGCCACACATATATTGTACACACTATCTACATATTAATCCTTATTCACTCAGAGTCTTTATGGTAGAGATGATCTTACCCCAGTGTCTCCAGTTTACAGAGAGGATTCGCCAGTAGAGCAGAAAGATGCTTCACTCCTGAGTCTCCTAGTTTATTCACAGACAGATCCAGATCTCTCAGGTGTGAGGGGTTTGATCTCAGAGCTGAAGCCAGAGCAACACAACCTTCATCTGTGACTCCACAATCCCTCAACCTGTAGAGAACAATGACACACATTAAGCCTCTGGTTTTCTTCAGGGTCTTTTTAACCCGCAAATGACTTTTGCTCAAATTTTAAAAATAATTATCTTTGTCCAAATGGTATGAAACTTTCTACGGCTCTCAACACTTTCTAGATCTACAAAAAAACAACAACAAAAAAAAAAATTGTAATGATTTCTGTTTTTATGTTAGCGTGAAAAAAATAGTGACACTAGTTGTCTTCGGGTCCCTGGAGACCCCGTATAGTAAATATACAAAATTCATCATCAAAATCAGAAACAACACAGAACACATAGACAGAAATATATACATATTAATATATATATATATATATACGTATAAAAACTGTTCTCTTATCATTTGTAAAATAAAATCATCCAAAATGCAGAAACATAACAAAAATAAATTGGTGACACTGACACATTGAAAATGTGCACACACACACACACACACACACACACACACACACACACACACACACACACACACACACACTTGTAAGGCTATAAAAAACTCATTTGTTATTGCTGTTCATGTTCATGTCATGTATTTTTACTCAATATGTAATATAACTGTTCATTTCTGTTAATTTTTGTTCTGTTAGTTAGTAACTGAAATGTTGATTAAAATTTTAGAGTTAAATTAAAAACAGACGATTGAAATAAATGATAAAATCTAAAAATGTATCTTTGTAACATTGTTCAGGTTTGATTCTAAGCATAACATTATTGAAAAACATTTTTCAGTACAAAAATGCTAAACTTTGACAAAAGTATTTTATTTTTGTTATAATTGTGATTTTATAATATTTAGGTATGAATCCAACTGAATACAACTTGTGAAAAGATATATTTAGTTAGTCGAATAGCAAATAGTGGAACTCTATAGCCATCTAGTGCATAGCTGCCAACCTAGAAGAAATGTTATGAGTACAACCGCGCGTTGTAAAAATTGTACTTTTATGAGTACAATTTTTGTCATTATTTTGAGAATGCAAGACACACACAGACACATGCCTATCTTCATAATTCTAGTTTTGACCTCTAAAGGTTTTTTAATTTGACACAAATACAAAGTTTAACTTGCACTGCAATGCAACAGTGAAAGTCCAAAGTTTCAATCCTGCTCAACACTATTGTTTTATTCATGATTGATATTGTATTCCATATAATCTGTGCTGGTCAATTAGTCTAAAATTAAGAAACCCCTAGATAACAGTCCAAAAAAAAAAAAAAAAAAAAAAAAAACCGGTGTGTAGCCTACATGTTATAATTTTAAATTGGCTACTTAATTTATTATTCCAATATACAAATATGATATTAAATCCCACAGGGAAAAGGGCTTATATTTGTGACGTGCTATTTGGACATTTGGACATTAGGCTACAAACAGGACACGCATTAGCTGAATAAACTTTCGCCAATCCAAACATATTTATAGAAAACAGTTAACAATGAATAGACAGGAGTCCTGTCACATGACCAATAATATAAGTTGACGAATCCGACATAATATAATGAGGGCTGTTAACAGTAAAGCGTCCGTCATTAACGAATTTTAAAACCACGAATGGATAATACAAAAAGCTTTGACATTTTGACATAAAAAAACACAAGCAAGAACTTTGCCTGTCAATTTTTATTTTATAAATATCTTCTCTCTCTGTGTGCGCGAGTGTGTGTTTGTGAGAGAGCTCGCGCAGCACTGATACATGATAGGCTATCATACAACGGTCATTTTTAATCCACAAATTCACCAACTAACTCGCTAGTTTTCATACAAAACAAATATGTAACATAATTCGGTACTTTAGTTAACATAATACATAACGTAACACATGCGATACGTTTCTCAACACTGATAATGAAAAAATAAACGCCTGTTTCTCCGGATTCGCGCTTATCAGTCATCCACAAATCACAGCACTTTCATAATCACTAAGACATAGCGATTTCAATTTTATTACGGCCCAAGCCTTGAAAAGGCGAAGATTTATTGTTCAACATTACTTGAGTATTTTATAATTTGCATGGCTAAATGTCTTCCTCTTATCTGAGTTACCATGAATGAATTACGGAGTATTTTTTTTAAATAATCCATGCGATCACTCCCGTCCCGTTTGATGACCAATCCATTTTAAAATGAACTCAAATACAATATTTCAACTTTCCACATCCACCCCAGCCCGTTTACCTTCAGGAGTCAGAAGTACCGTGACTGTAGGCCGACTGTCCTCGCTTAAATCAGTCAGACGGCGGCGCGTGCGAGTGGAGCGTGGATCGAGAGGGATTCTTTATTGGTGTCGATTTTCAGTCTCTTTTTAATTAAAGGACTTACGCATCTGTCAATCATCTCCGCTTGCAATGTGGGGAATAAACCCAGCGCTATGATTGGTCGAACCCTTCTTCTTTTGCTGTTGCTTGATTTGAGGACTGCGCGTGCACAGAGGCGTCACCAGGTTTTTGCGTAGTTTAGAGTGACAAATCGTACCAGCGTACTTTGAGGTCAAAATGCGCGCCCGCTACGCAAAATGCGTACATGTTGGCAGGTATTCTAGTGGTTAAAATTATTTATTTTTATTTTAATACTGCATTTTCCAAAAAAATGGGCACAAATCTTACATTAAACCATATAAAGTTATCCATGTTATCCCCATGTATGAAAGTCAGAAATCTGGGTCTTTTATAAAGTGAATTTTACATAAAATGCTGTTTTTTGTAAAAAGCCTATTTAAATAAATATTTATTTATAGAAATTTGAAAATATATAAAAATTACAGTAAAATTATATTTGTAAAAAAGGGAGAAAAGTTTAAAGTTCAGATATAAACACTGATCTAGCTTTTGATAGAAACAACTGAAGGCACTCTCTGTAATCTCAATGAGGTCTGAAAAATGAAATGCCTGATATCACAGCGCTGATAAGCACAGCTCCTCAAAACTCTCCACTGACTTTATCAAGCCCACGGCTTTTAGTTTTTGGGTGGTTTGTAAAACCCTCAACACAGAGGCTTTATCAATTTGCAGATATTCCTCTGTTTTCAAACTAAAATAAAAATCCCTACTAATTTCATCAAAATCGTGTGCATCAAATCGCCTATAAAATCCTGAGCTTCATTCTCTCTCTCTCGCACAGCTCTCTCTCTCATCAGTAGCCATAGCAGCTCCGGAGCCGGTTCTGATCCAGGGTCAGTTTACTCCAGAGGTGTTCAGCGCATGCGTCTCTATTGATGAGGCTCCAGCGGGCCTGACACTTATATCTATATAAAGCGCTGTTACAACAAGCTAATGTTCAGTTTATTATAATATATAGCTAATGCTCATCTCATAAACATGATTTAAAGATTTTAAAATGATTGCACAATCACCAAATAGGAGGCGATATGCACTATGTAAATCAGCGTTTAACAAAAGAAGAAAGTAGTCGTACGGCGCGCTTTTTCTCAGCGTCTGTTTCCATGGCGACTCGTGGATTCGTCTCTGTTGAGAAGGTCTGGTGTGTGAACCATGAAATTAAACAATAAAACCAAATAATGTGGTTTAATCAAGCAAGAGTTCAGGGTATGTTTGAGGGTAAGATAAGCTTGCTTTCTGGAACACACCCCAGGACACAGGCAGATCTCCAAACCAGGAATAGCAGAAAACAAGGACAACGCTCAGTAATGCCAGGAACTCTAGACAAGACTCTGCGCTGAGACAAACAACTGAACTGGGGAAATAGGCAGAGAGACTGAGGGATCATGAGTGCATATCATTTGTGCAATATCTCTTTTTTAAACAATGAATTAAACATATCAGCAAGTTTAACTGTTATTCTAAGAGATTATGGGAGGGAGAAAGATTATGTAAAACTGATCAAATGAAATACATTAAAAACATCTGTTTTTTTACCTAAATAAATGCATTAACATTTTAATTAAATTAAAATAAATATTAAAAAGTCTAAATATAAATGTTCATTTGTTTAAATGTTAATTATAAATGCATATATTTGAAAATAAATTTCTCACAAATATCATAAAAACGGTTACGTAGATCATTAATCAGGTCAGATAGGTGGAGGGTTTAAAAGCTGAAGTGTGACACTCATATTATTTGTTAAAGCATTAATGTATAATGTTTAAGAACTGTTATAATGTTTTAGCAGTGATGCTTGTTCTCAGTGTTACTTACTCAGCTGATCTAGTTGCTGTAACCACAGGCATCAGCTTCTGGAGAACTTCATCTGCTGTGTTTTGGGGGACACTAATAGAAAATAAAAAATAAATAAGTTAATTAATAATGCTAACAATAATAATAATTCATAAAATAAGTAAATAATACATGATACCTTCATAAATACCCTCAAATATGTTTTTAATTAAACACTGCTTTATAAAGGACGTGTGGAAAGTTGTTTTAGTGTCTATAACTGTAGAAGCCTCGTATTCAGCAACACAGATTTGTTTCTCTTTCTCTTGTCAATGTCGCTTGTCAAGGTCTATTAGTCTACATTTACACTACAACACTATTTGGACATATCAGATTTTGTCCTGTCAAATGCGTATATTTTCATGAATCAAGAAGTATTTTGTGTTAAACAAGTTGTTTTTGAAATGAGAAGTAAGCTAATTGTGATAAAGTGACAAAACTGGGGCAGCAGCACTGGCACACACACACACACACACACACACACACACACACACACAAGCACGCGCGCACACACACACACACAAACACACAAACACAGACAGCCATACTTGACCTGCGTGAAGTTGGCCCCCCACCCAACGCAAAACGTCGTCAAACTATGCTCAATCGTTTGTGCTCCGTTTGTGCTGGTTTGTGCTGTAAAAAGTTTCGTTTGTGCTGTTTCGGTTTTTTAGATATTAAAAGAATATTTTTAGGTCATTCTGAGGTCACTCAGCCCCCCCACATGCTCCAAATTCACCCAAAATAGGCTCGTTCGTTTGTGCTCCGTTTGTGCTGGTTTGTGCTGTAAAAGGTTTTGTTTGAGCTGCTTCAGTTTTTTAGATATTAAAATAATATTAGGTGGTCATTTTGAGGTCACTCAACCCCCCACATGCTCCAAATTCACCCAAAATAGGCTCGTTCGTTTGTGCTTCGTTTGTGCTGGTTTGTGCCGGTAAAATTTTCGTTTGTGCTGTGTCGGGTTTTAAAATATCAGAAATTGAATTATAGACGATGACGTCACCAGCCCCCCACATGCTCCAAATTCACCCAAAATAGTCTTGTTCGTTTGTGCTCCGTTTGTGCTGGTTTGTGCTGTAAAAGGTTTCGTTTGAGCTGCTTCAGTTTTTTAGATATTAAAATAATATTAGGTGGTCATTTTGAGGTCACTCAGCCCCCCACATGCTCCAAATTCACCCAAAATAGGCTCGTTCGTTTGTGCTTCGTTTGTGCTGGTTTGTGCCGGTAAAATTTTCGTTTGTGCTGTGTCGGGTTTTAAAATATTAGACATTCAATTATTGTTGATGACGTCACCAGCCCCCCACATGCTCCAAATTCACCCAAAATAGTCTCGTTCGTTTGTGCTCCGTTTGTGCTGGTTTGTGCTGTAAAAGGTTTCGTTTGAGCTGCTTCAGTTTTTTAGATATTAAAATAATATTAGGTGGTCATTCTGAGGTCACTAAGCCCCCAAGAGGCCAAGAGAACAGCGAAACTATCCTCGAGGTGAGCACACTTTTAAAGTAGAATTGACGAAGACGTTCTGTCATTACATAATTTGTTCAATAAACAATTATCTTCACTTCAGTCTCTTCTGATTGTATTTTATTTTTACGAGTCTCATCTGCTACACTTCACTGCCACCACTAGGGGCAAGTGACACTTCTGTTCAAGAATGCTCTTGTATAAAATGCTGTAGAGTTGGTGGAGAAAAGGTCGATATAAATCAAACTACAAAAGTCGTTACTAATCCAAATTTCTGGCCAATGTAAGTATACATTGTTTTAAAACTGTCAGTTACAATATTAGTAGCTTCAAGAATAATTGTACAACATTCAAGAGAGCTTGTTACTTGTTATTGAACAGAAACCTCACTTATGTTACTAATTTAGCTATGAAATGCTGATTACAGTTGCAGAAATTTGCCTTTTAGTATTAAAAAACGACCATGGGTCACATGTGCAACTGTATTTAACATTTCATAGCTAAATTAGTGATATTAGTGTTAGCAATGAGTTTTCGGTTCAATACTGACAATCTAGGTGTCAACATTACCATATTGGTCCTAATATAAGATATATTATCCATCTACAATATCCTTACTATATTATATTATCCTATTATTCTTATATTCAGACCAATACAGTAATATATTAAAACAAATTTATGCTGTACATGATACTTTTTGGAGTCAGGATAATTGAGGGTAATTATGTTGTGCTTATGCCAGATGCCCAAGAAACCAGCAGTCGACAGGGATTCCATTTTCACAGTCCTGTGTTCATCAAAAGAGGCCATAGTCCAAAATGGCAACATAGCTACTCCTAATCAGAGCATCTGGACAGAGCTTAGTAAACAGCTAGACAACAAGATCACCGCAAAGGCACTATACACTTTTGTTAAATTAAACAGACACAATATCTGGACTGCTTTAGGGTTTACTCATGAAAGTGATCATGAAACAAGTGGCAGTAGTGATGACACTGATTTTGAGCCAGGGTCCCTTTCCTCCAGTCCAAAAGATTGCTGCACTTTTGATTTTGAAGTTCCATTTCAGAAATGGATTGAATTTATGCCTGAAACAGTAACATACAAAAACAAGTTCTCTAAAACAAAAAAAAGGGAATACACAATTTTGAAGCCTGGTATCTGGACGCATGTGATAAATCACCACATTTGGCAAGAAGTGAAATGCCCCTGCACATTTGCTTTTAAAAGAGCCAAGGTCTATCCATCAGCCACAGACAAATATATTGTAATCAGAGGCAACTGTAAGGAGTGTCGTGGCCACATTCACATAAAATGTGACAAAAAGCCTGAAATAAACAGCAAAATGAAGTTCAGGTGTTCACTTAAAAACACTGATGACTCCCTGCACACTGGCTGTTCCAAACGTGCGATGTCTGGTAACTTGCGTGTGCAGATATCCAAAGAACTGTGTGAGGGTAGAAAGGAACCCCATGTATGGAGGGCATCAGAGGCAACAAAGCTGATGGATTTTGGAGATCCTGAGCCAAGTCATCTGCCTAATTTGGCCACCCTGCGCAAAGCAAAGCAAGAGAGAAATGATTTCGAATTAGGCGACAAGGATCCTATTCTGTCATTGCAGATGCTAAAATACAGTGCACCTCACAGTGGTAGCATTAAAGACATTGGACTAGACAAGTTTTTCTGTCACTATTGGAGTCAAACACAAATGTATATGTACAAGACATTATCAAAGACATCTACTAACCCCACTGTGAGTTTTGATGCAACTGGCTCAGTGGTGAGGAAACTACTGAGACCAAATGGCAAGTCTGGCCATATATTCCTATATCAGGGTGTTGTGGCAGGGGGTGAGAGCTCAAGTGTCCCAGTGGTGCAAATGCTGTCAGAGAGACATGATGTTAATGCCATAACACATTGGCTGACAGAATGGATACGCGCAGGTGCACCTACTCCAAAAGAGGTTGTGAGTGACTTTTCTCTGGCTTTGCTCGGAGCTTTGGTCAAGGCTTTTACTTCTCATCCTGATCTTAAGACCTACATCAATGAGTGTTGTGGTGTCTTACTCGGTAGACAGTCAGCAAAAGTCCCACCTTGTTTCGTGCGGGTTGATGTTGCACACTGCATCAAGATGATCTGCCGGTGGGACTGCTTGAAAAAAAAACACATCGCATTAAAGATTTCTTTGTTAGGTCAATAGCTCAGCTTCTCATGTCACAATCCATGGACGATGCAAGAGAGCTACTAAGATGCATTACTATTGTGGCTCTCAGCGAAACAGAGGGTAGTGACAGCTCTGGAGCCCCCCTCATTTCAGAAAGGTGCAAGAAATACCTAAAAGCCCGAATTGCAGAAGAGCGTGTCATCATTCCAGATGTAGAGGGTGCGGACCTGGAAGAAGTGGATCCATGTGACCAAACACAGACAGACCTGCGGCAGTGGGTAACAGACATATGTGAGGAGAGCAGGTCACTTGCCACATCTAATGGTGATCATGACAATATGCACTTCCTCCCTGAGATTATTCCAAATATAATCTGGCTTGCAAATTACTTACCACTGTGGACAGGGGTAATGATCCCTCACTTCCGGAGCTCCAACATCACCGCAAGTTCAGCCAATGTCGAAGCCGAGTTTAAAAATATCAAACGCGGCCTTTTCAAGCATGAACACTTGCCTATTCGAGTGGATCGATTCATTGCTCGACATCTGTCCTTCATTGAAGGCAACATGCGTATTTTTTCTGCAAAACAAAAGAGTGTGGAAAAAGGTGAAGACGATGAGGCTGTTGCGACAGTGATCGACACAGGAGTCAATCCACTACCCACCGCAACCTGCAGGATAGATGGAAGGCCAGAGATGGATGCTTCCTGCTCTGGGAAGTCTGACACCGTCACAAACATCCATCCAACAGATGAAGAAGCTGTTGAAAACTGGAGAGGCTTAGCGGTTCCACCCAAAAAGAGGAAGAGGAGTTCATACCTCTCTCCTTGTCCTGAATGGCTCCATGCAGATCCATCTGTGAGAGGGAAAAGACTAAAAGTGGACCTGTTGAAAAATGGAAACAATCAACAGCCTGTTAAGCTCAGGAAATCAAGAATCTCTGTGCTTAACACATGTGCATTTGATGCTTTTTGTCAATGCTTATGTTGTGCTTACTGTGATAGTGTCACTTTTGAAAATATTGTTTGCAATGAGGATTCCAACAACCTCCTCCAGCTAGTGAAATCCATCACCACAAAGGGTCTGAATGCACAGGCCTACATACAGAGGGTAGAGCTGCTGAGCGAAATATTCAAAGCTGTCCGACTGAAGTCGGGTGCTCTCCAAATCGATGCACAATGCCACATCTCCACTATCATTGAAAAGTCAATGACAAAACGCACTTGTGTTTCATTAACAAAACAGTGCTCTTCACAGTATTGTGGTCTCAGCAAACAAGTCACAAGGGAAATTGCATTTGTTTGTACTTCTGTTGCTGTACTGCTGGCTTCTGGCATGGCTCATCTTCAGACCGCAGTGGAAGAAGGCCTTGACCTCCCGGAGTCCCCCTGCCTCAGGCCGATCCAAAGTCTGTCACAGTGTCCCTCTGCAATCAAGCCAGATACCTCAGAAAAAGTGCTCTGTGCAGGGAAAGTTTCTCACAGTTACAGTCTGGGAGAACTTATGTGGATTGACACTGACCTGGGAAGCAACTCCACAGAATTTCCTTTGAGTGAATTTCCCTCCAATCTGATGCTCCAGGGAAAGAGATATACTTTACGGGCAGTCATTGCTTTTAGAGGAGGCTTAACCCAGGATGCTCTTGGGCATTATGTGGCCTACTGCAGGAGGTCTCCATGTGTCTGGGAGATGTATGATGACCTGAGAAGTGGAGTGACAGCAGCGTCAGATAAAAACAAAATATGCCCACATGCTGTATTATACACAAAAGACTGATTGCACTATTTATATTTAATTTCACAAGTTAAATTATTTTGGTTGAACTTTTTGTATGCCACATACCCTTGTTTTCCTACTCCTGTTAGAAGAAGGAAGTAGTGTGCTATTTTATGTTAGTTTGCACTCAAGTCTATTATTTTGTGTGGTATCTTTGGTTTGAAGACAGATTTAAACTTGTCAGTATTAAGTGTTTTTAAGTTTAAGTTTTTAAAGTTTTTTTGTTAATGGATGTTCGATAGTACATAATTAAATTTCAAAAGTTAAATCATTTTGACTTAATTGAGTCATGAGTTTCCTCATACATAATAATAATAATAATAGTAGTAATTAAATGATATACACAGACACATAAATACACAGACAGTAGCCTACCAGTCAAAAGATTTAAAAGGTTTATTTTTTAATGTTTCTCAAAGTTTAATGTTCCCTTATGCTCACTAAGGCTATATTTATTTTATCAAAAATACAGTAATATTGTGAAATATTATTCCAATGTAATACTGCAGTTTTATATGTGAATATATAGTAAAGTGTAATTTATTCCTGTAATCAAAGCTGAATTTTAGCATCATTAGTTCAGTGTCACATGATCCTTCAGAAAACATTCTAATATAGCTACGGATGTTATGAATGTGATGCTCAAGAAACATTATCAATGTTGAAAACAGTTGTGCTGCTTATTGTTGTTCTTTTCTTCTTCTGAAAACCAATATATACAACAATTCAAAGATTTTGGTTAAGTGATATAAAATATAATACTTTTATATAGCAAGGAAGTAATAAATTAATAAAAAGTTGATCAACATTGATCAAAATTAAGAACCTTTCTTAACTGAGCACGAATAATAATTGAGCATACAATCAACATTTTACTATGATTTCTAAAGAATCATGTGATATCGAAAACTGGAGTAGGTCTAATGATACATAAAATTCAGCTTTTACATCAGTGTAAATGACATTGTAATTATATTAAAACCGAAAATAGCTACTTTAAATTGTAATAATATATATGTTTCATCAAAAAAGTGAGCTTAAGAGACATAAAAAAAAGAAGAATCCAAACTTTTGACGCCATATAGCCAATAGGCCTTTACACACATAAACACAGCAAACAGATTATGGTGCGTGTATTTGTGACAATTTTCATATATGTTATAAACAAAACACAACATACAGTAAGTAAAAACACTAACCTTGAAGTTTGTGTTGCATCCACATCCTGTATCCGCAGTGTTCGTTAAAAGTTGAAAACGCACAGGATAACATAACCTAAGTGAATATTGTGATTTGGTTTGCCGATTCTTTAGGTCTTACCTTGTTACTTTAACTAGCCTACTGTTAAAAAAAAGTGGGCTGGTGCACTGTCTATAATTCTCTCTCATTCAGTGTCTCGCCCAGTCAGTTAGTTGTGCACAAACGGAGCACAAACGAACGAGACTATTTTGGGTGAATTTGGAGCATGTGGGGGGCTAGAGACGTCATCAACAATAATTGAATGTCTAATGTTTTAAAACCCAACACAGCACAAACGAAAATTTTACCGGCACAAACCAGCACAAACGGAGCACAAACGAACGAGACTATTTTGGGTGAATTTGGAGCATGTGGGGGGCTGGTGACGTCATCAACAATAATTGAATGTCTAATATTTTAAAACCCGACACAGCACAAACGAAGCACAAACGAAGCACAAACGAACGAGCCTATTTTGGGTGAATTGGGAGCATGTGGGGGGGCTGAGTGACCTCAGAATGACCACCTAATATTATTTTAATATCTAAAAAACTGAAGCAGCTCAAACAAAACCTTTTACAGCACAAACCAGCACAAACGGAGCACAAACGAACGAGACTATTTTGGGTGAATTTGGAGCATGTGGGGGGGCTGGTGACGTCATCGTCTATAATTCAATTTCCGATATTTTAAAACCCAACGCAGCACAAACGAAAATTGTGCCGGCACAAACCAGCACAAACGAAGCACAAACGAACGAGCCTATTTTGGGTGAATTTGGAGCATGTGGGGGGGCTGAGTGACCTCAGAATGACCTAAAAATATTATTTTAATATCTAAAAAACCGAAACAGCACAAACGAAACTTTTTACAGCACAAACCAGCACAAACGGAGCACAAACGATTGAGCATAGTTTGACGACGTTTTGCGTTGGGTGGGGGGCCAACTTCACGCAGGTCCATACTTGTACCTTGCCAAAAATCACTATGAGACTTTGGTCCGATGGACCAAATTTGGGGCCCTGGCTCATGGACTAATACCACCTTTGTGGGGACATTTGGTCACAATGTAATATAAACATGAGCACACACACACAGACACTCAGACACACACAGACAGACACACACAAGCACACACGGGGCCGTGTGACACAGACATGATATAGAGATAGACGCTCTATTGGCCGCTGGGCGCCAGAAATGCGGCCGCCATCTTTAACCGCTCATACTCCTAGTTGCGTTGTGTAGCAGCAGTTAAGATGCCAGAGCACTGTGCAGGAGTGATGGCCATCTCAAAACACTGCTTCATGAAGCTTCCAAGCCTTTACAGATCGTGTGTTCTGAATCAATGGTTCGGAGCGCGTATCAAACTGCCAGAGTCACGTGATTTCAGGAAACGAGGCTTCATTACGTCACAACTGTTTCGGGACACTTTTGAATGTCAATGTTTCAGCGCTGATGATCTCTGTCAACCCATGATCATGAGGAGGCGCTGAGAACCACTGAACACGTGTCTGTGGGGTTTACATCATCTCTGATCAGTTTCATACATGTGTAGACTATTTAATTAGACATTAGTATAATTAAAATGAATAATGGTAGTTCATAGTCTTTTTGGCCTGTTTAGCTGAGCCATTCATAGAACTAACAAAACAAACCCTGACAATTGATAAAAGAACATATATACACTTATATATAATCGGTTTTTATGCATGTTTGGCCCGGGTTATTGTTGCATTTACACTGTTCTGGCCACTAGGGGTCACCGTGGAGACGGTGTCGGGGTGTGTCGAAGTGTTTCACGAAGCCTCGATCACTTTATGAAATAAATGCTTTTCTCCAAAACACGTTGGCCACAATTATTGGCACCCCTAGAATTTTTTTCGAGTAAAATATAAGTATCTTCCCATTAATGTTTACCTTTTTTAGCACACCAGGAGGACTGGGAACATGAAATTGTCCAGCCATGACTTCTGTTTCACAGGAGTTTAAATATGAGGAAACACAAAGGCCAAATTCCCTTAATCCTCCATTACAATGAGTAAAACCAAAGAATATAGTTCTGATGTGCATCAAAAGATTGTTGTGCATCACAAAATAGAAAGTGGCTGTAAGAAAATAGCTGAAGAATTGAAAGTCCCCATCTGGAGAGAGTCTGTATGCAGGAATGGTCTCTGATCTCAGGTCAGGTGTTCTCCAAACTCATCAGGCGTTATAGGAGCCACGATGGAGTAGTGCAAATGTTTGTCAGTGTTGGCGTGTGCACCTGTTCTGCTGTTCTGCACAATCTCATGTACAGATGTGTGTGTAGGTTATTAGATTCTGCAAACAGCATCATTTCAACATTGACGAATCCGGCCCTGAGTTCAGTCAGGTTCTCCTCTAGTATGTGGAACCATTGGTGTTTTAGCCTATATGTAAACATGTCATATTGGGTTGTTGTTTTGTTTGTATTTGTCTGTTACTGTTTATGTTGTGTAACTGTTTGTGTTTGGACCATGTGTGTCCTTAATAAAGCTTTGACGATACAGGAGAAAACTCAGAGCTGTTATCTTGTCAAAAGGAGATTGCAAAAAGTATTTAATAAAAGGGTGCCAATAATTGTGGCCAACATGTTTTGGAGAAAAGCATTTGTTTCATAATGTGATTTCCCCCACACTTTCACTTCTTTAACTTCGATGAAAGATTAGATTTTAGGCAATTTTTTTAATGAAAGATCAAAAGGATAAACAATGCAGATTTATTTTTTACAGCCAGTTTTGAAGAGCCGCTGTGAAGAGCTGAACGCCTCCAGGAACGCCATCAAGGACATTCACTGTTTTATCAAGTTTACTTTGGCCGTCCGCGTGACGTCATTATCATCATCAGGAGGATCCGCGGACGTCCACTTGCTGTTACTATTAAAACTTCATTTAGGAAAAATACTTTCTATTAAATATCTTTATATTAACTTGCTGTTTTATTACTGTAATACAGTGAACGACAGCCGTCTGTGTCTCCCAGTGTCTTACATTATTGTCAGTTTAGTATTCAGTGATTCATTTACACAGAAACATAAGATAACATGTATGCCTTCATCTCTGAATACATTATCTGTGTCTTACATTTCATAATGAACTCAGATAAACTCAGTGCCGACTCGTTTCCATCAGTTCTTTTACATGAACTGGAATGTGTGCAAAGGATTGTGGGAGATTGAAGAACACGAGGGACACACTTGATGCATCCTTCAAAATGATCTGAATTAAAGACACAAAATGAAGTCTGTCTTCAAAAGATCCTTCAAACTGAGACGGCCTTCAGAGGCGCTTGATGACGTGGCAGTCGAGATATGCAGCCTTACTAGGACACAGCCACGGTTTGAGAAACACCCGCAAATTATGATCAATATCCCAGAAATCAGTCTGTGCCCCGTGATTTAAACACCTCTGATCTCTGAGTTTCTCTTTGTTCATAATGTTTTAGACTGTAATGATTGCACTCAGTGTTACTTACCCAGCATTTCTGCCTCCAATTAAGCTGAACAGGTCAAACACCTGCAGTGTCTCCTCTGAGGACAACAACACAAACACTAAAGCTGACCACTGAGACGAGGAGAGTTTCACAGCACGTAATCCTCCAGAGCTCGTATGAGGTTCAGCTTCGTTCACTAGAGAAAGATCACCCAGTTCATTCAGACAGTGAAACAGATTGATGTATTTATCTGGAGAGGGATTCTCACTGATCTTCTCTTTAATATAGTCAACTGTTTCCTCATTGTTGTGAGAGCTGTTTGCTGTCTGTGTCTTTAGTTCTTGTAAGAGACTCTGATTAGACTTCACTGACAGACCCAGAAGGAAACGAAGGAAAAGGTCCAGATGCCCATTTCTACTGTGTAAAGCCTCATCCACAGCTCTCTGATGGAGATCAGATAGGGACACTTTGCCTCCATTAGTTGGTTTGGTAATCTGGTCAAACACATTGATGTTATTGTTGATAAAGGAGAGATGCACATATAGAGCTGCTAGATGTTCCTGAATGCTCAGATGAACAAAGCAGAAGACTTTCCCCTGACACAAGCCCAACTCCTCTCTGAAGATCTGAGTGCACAATCCTGAGTAAACTGATGCTTCTGCCACATCAATGCCACACTCGCTCAGGTCTTCCTCATAGAAGATCAGGTTGCCTTTCACAAGCTGCCGATACGCCAGTTCCCCCAGTTTGACAATCATGTCTTCATCTTTCACTTTCTTCTCATAGTCCTTCTCATGTTTGATGTTGGTCTGAATGAGCAGGAAGTGTGTGTACATCTGAGTGAGAGTCTTGGGAATCTCTCCTCTCTCTGCTCCACTGCACATCTCCTCTAGAACAGTGGCTGAGATCCAGCAGAACACTGGGATGTGGCACATAATAAAGAGGCTCCTTGAGGACTTCAGGTGTGAGATGATCCTGTGGGCCAGACTCTGATCACTGATTCTCTTCCTGAAGTATTCCTGCTTCTGTGTGTCACTGAAGCCTCGTACCTCTGTCACTCGATGGACACACTCAGAGGGGACGAGATCCGCTGCTGCTGGTCTGGAGGTGATCCAGATGAGAGACGAGGGAAGCAGATTCCCCACAATGAGGTTCGTCAGCAGCTCGTCCACTGAGGCGGATTCAGTCACATCACACAACCTCACATCGCTCTGAAAATCCAGAGACAGACGACACTCATCCAGACCATCAAAGATGAACAGCACTTTATACTCATCACTGGATATGGCCATTTCTCTGCTTTCAGGGAAGAAGCGATGAAGAAGATCTGAGAGACTGAGTGTTTTGTCCTTTATCAAGTTGAGCTCTCTGAAAGCGAGTGGGAATATGAGCTGGACGTCCTGATTCTCTTTCCCTTCAGCCCAGTCCAGGATGAGCTTCTGCACAGAGACTGTTTTTCCAATGCCAGCGACTCCCTTTGTCAGCACAGTTCTGATGGGTTTGTCTTGTCCAGGTAAAGGTCTAAAGATGTCACTGCATTTGATCGGTGTGTCCTCTGTTTCTGCTCTCCTGGACTGTGTCTCAATCTGTCTCACCTCATGCTCATTATTGATCTCTCCACTTCCACTCTCTGTGATGTAGAGCTCTGTGTAGATCTCATTCAGGAGTGTTGGGTTTCCCTGCTTTGATATTCCCTCACACACACACTCAAACTTCTGTCTCAGATTTGATCTCAATGTGTTGAGGACTTCAGCAGGTTTAGAGTCATGGCTGTAAGATTAAAATACCACATTATTACACAAGTCAGAGAAGTCAATTACCATAAATTACAAAAATAATATTTATGGTACACAGAACATCATTAGTTTTCTGAAATGTTTCCATCATTAATCATGTGTTTGAGTGATGTGTGATGTGAACTGCAGCTCCTAAAATTAAACATCAACAAAAGTCCTGCATTTTACCTGAAACCAGGACACATGCTTTCATTAAAGTCTTGTGGTTGAATCACAGGCTTGAACACAGTTTTGTTTTTAACTGGTCTGGATGGAAGATTTGACCTTAAATCAGAATGAAGAGGGTAAAGAATCAGACACACTGATATTGATGTAATTGTGTCATTAATAATAATAATAATAATACATAGAGCTTTACACAAGAGCACAATGATAATCATTAATAGACTGAAACTTACAGGATCATAACTAATTAAACTGCAGTATATTAACAATTTCATAAAAATCAAATACTATAAGCATAACTTTTATAGAAATGATATACCTAAGATCAGGCCGTGTGTCTCCACTCTTAAACTTCATTGGCTGCTCCATAGAGCGGTCACTCTTCACAGACACACAGCTGGACTCTGGGTTTGGTCTCTTCTGCTGGACTGAACTGGTTTTCAAACTAAGTAAAATAAAAAGCAGACAGACTTATAAATGTTGTGCACTTTTACAGCAATCTTCTGTCTTAGGAAACACCAGGGAGTGTTGTTACACTTTTGCTTTAGCGTCTGTAACTCAGTGTGTTTTGCACTGTCAAACATTGATTATAATTATTGATTATAATTATAATTATTTTGAGAAATTAACTTACTGTTTTGCAAATGTTAAGCATGATTCAAAAAATGTATCAAAGCAACTGAAACAAACCCTGTAATTTTAGGAATTAGGAATTCAAAACAAACAAATTGAAAACAACTATAGAGTTATAGATGAACTTAAACTCAGGTGAACATCATCCGCGATCACATGACTCTTCTCAACGGCACAATGGAGGACGAAGACTCAACCGACTAAAGAGACCAATGTGTTGCTGAGCTTTAAAGATAAACCAGCTTACTGTACTCTAGTAACGGTATCTTGCTGTGAAACATCACTGTTCTGACCAGACACTGTGAAGCTCTCAACAAATCTGAACCAGCGCTTACAGAAATCTGCTCAATTTTACACCGACTCCATTATATAAAGGTGGAGAAAACCTCAGCTCACATTTACTTGATGTCATTGCTAGTGTTAGACTGACTGACTGAGATCAATTATGCTTCTAATTCAAACGTGTCATACTATAAGCAAACCTTTTATAGAAATGATATACCTGAGATTAGGCCGTGTGTCTCCACTCTTAAACCATATTGGGTGATCCATAGAGCGGTCACTCTTCACAGACACACAGCTGGACTCTGGGTTTGAGCTCTTCTGCTGGACTGAACTGGAACACAGAACAGATTCAGTTTAATCCTCTAGATTACTGTGTTCATTCTTTATGAGAGGAACCATATTAATATAAACACATTCATCTTTCATCTTGAAGCACTTTGAGGAAACTTTATGATCTTTTTATTTAATATTTCATGTTAGTTTCAAAACAAAAACACAGGCAAAAATAGGTAAAAGATATATTTTTTCCTGTAAACTTTCTTTGATCTGTGTGTCTGTGGGGTTTGTAACTCTTTTTCTGAGATGTGACACAATATTTAACAGTGTTTGTTGAAAGTACCTGCGTCCTGGAGAGAAATCTCCATCTCTGGATGCTTGTGAATCAGCCATGATGAAGATGCAGGAGAATCTGATGAGTTTGATCTCCTCCACTGACTCTGATGAAGAAACATTCACACACTACATTAAATGATTAAATTAAACAACCTTCATAATTTAGCTGAACATGTCTGGAGTGTGTGGGAAAAGGATAGTGTGACTGCACTCTCAGAAAAAAAAAAGGTACAAAAGCTGTCACTGGGACAAAAAGGGGTTCAAAAGGGTCCTAATATCATATTATGGTACCAGTTAGGTACTAATATGTACACTTTTGGTACGGTAGACTTGAAAATCATGCTTCCCCCATCATTGTTGAATCACTGAAGCTACACCAGTTACTTTCGCCAATAGATTTATTATTTAAACGTGTCATGTCAGACAGAGAGAAACAGGCATATAACAATAAGGCTACATGAGAGGAGGTATTCATTCTAGATTTCTCAAACATTTCTTAAACATGGCACAATCCACTCCTAAAGCACATTAAGAAACTATTTCTTCAGTGTATACATTAGTGGTATACAAATGGTACATTTGCATCAGTTGAAACATTCCTTTTCTTGCAAAGAGCATGCCAACTGTCTCAGTGAACATTGCATTGCAGACATACTGTACCCCAAAATATAACTCAAGCAGCTCTCTGCTCAGCACACATGTACAAACACTGTCTGACTTCATAAAAAAACATCACGAAATTTTTATAAAAATGAATAAAGAAAAATAATTTAATAAATAAATAAAATAACATTAAACAATATTTTTTTTCAGTCTTCAGGTACCAATATGCACCTTTGAGGAACTAATATGCACTCTTTAGGTAAAGGTGTACCTTCTGAAAAGGTACAGCCACAGTGACAGCAAGTGCGTTTTTTCTGAGAGTGTGCTTTAACTCAAGCTCATAATTACACACACACACACACACACACACACACACACACACACACAAACAAGTCGGCCGTTTCATTTAGAATTTATGAACAATAACGGACACCGAGAAACGCTGAACATGTTCGGGTGAAAGAAAACAAACCCCGACCCGCCTCGACAGACTCTGACCCGATTATTAAAAAAAGGCGTTTGTCTGTGAGGTGATTTGGCCTATGCATGTTTACACATATGCAGTTAAACTTCTGAAGAATCACAAACATCTCCAAACCCAAAAGAAACCTTGAAGTGAAAGAACCCCGTAATTAAATATTTTATGTCAAACAATCAATCACTTAAAAATGTCCTCCAGAGATTCATATTAATATGAGGAAGTCACACATGAACACTCACCTTGATCAAACTTTTACAAGATACAGGATCTCAAATCCTTCAGCTTTAACATTATAAAGATAAACGGAAATTCCTTCTTAAACGTTCATATACTTTGATGCTGTTTTCCCCGTGTCGTATTCCTATTTTTCCTGCTTAAAATGGCGACAGGAGAACTAACTTTCACTTTCTGTGTGTGACGAGAGAGAGTGAGGTAAACAGAGACGCGCGTTCACGAGAGCACCATGGCGCATGCGTGTGAGAGCAGACGTTGTTGCGTGAACGCGCGTTAGAGATTAATATTTAGTAAATAAAGTGGTAAATTATGTTGTTGTTTTTTGCGTTAAACACTCGCGTCTTTTTTACTCTCTGTGACACTGTGTGTCTTCTGCGCTCTTCATGCGGTGTGTGTTGGGGAGCTGAAGCACTGAGAGGAGAGAGAGAGGCTTAATAAACTGGTAAAGAGGGCCAGCTCTATCCTGGACTGTCCTCTGGACACCATCGAGGAGACGTGAGCTAAGCTGACTTCATCATAGACGACATCTCTCAGCCCTGCATGAGACTGTGTGTCCCTGACCAGCTCCTGATCAACTTTATTAATCCCCACATTTACATTCACAGCAGCAGTGTGTGTGTGTGTGTGTGTGTGTGTGTGAGAGAGAAAGAGAGAAAGAGAGAAAGAGAGAAAGAGAGAGAGAGAGAGAGAGAGAGAGAGAGAGAGAGAGTTTTTGAGTTTTAAACACTTTATTAAAAAAACATTATTTCAAAACAAAAAGAAAAAAACACAACAACAAAACGAAAATACAAAAAACAACAACAACAACACTACATGACTTAACTACCTTAATTCACATATGAAAACCAACTCATTATTAAGTATAGAATACATACCAACATCACAACACCATTCAATCTCAAAAACATTGATTGCATTCATCATCTTGTAATAATTAAAATCAACAAAAATTCTTGATTTAAACATATTCTTAAAAACTGATACAATGTGTTGTCCATTTCTCTGTTCTATTTCATTTCTTCTGGAAATGTAAACCGCTAATTTGGCTTGACCAACAATAAAGTTCATTAATTGACACTTATATTTCTGTAGTCTACTATACTTGAAGCCAAGTATAAAACATTGCTTTGTAAAAAAAATCCCTAATAAAGAAAACAAAAATTCTAAAAGATCAAAAAGTGGAGAAAGTCTGTCACAATTCATAAAACAATGGAATATTGTTTCTCTCTCTGAACAAAAAGGACAATTGTCATCTACAGTGGGATTCAATTTCGTCACAAAAGCGTTAACGGCGATTGCACCGTGCAGGATTCTCCACTGCAGATCGCCTGCCCTTTTAGTCAATGGTGGTTTGTAGAGTACTCTCCACTCTGGTTTTATTTCCTCTACTACTCCCAACTTATCTCTCCATACTGTGTCAACTCTGTCTTTTAACGTATGTTTATTTATTATCTTCACAATACATTTGTACAAGATCTTTCCTTTAATTGTACAAAAATCTACATTTTCATTTTTATTCAAACACAACAGAGGACTATTATATGAGGATTCTTCAAGATCAGGTATAATTCTGAAGTCTGGTGAAAAGGTCATCAACGTCAGGGAAAATATCACCCCTACTATATCTCTCAAGTAGAGTTTTTTCCCTGGAGTTTAAAACCCCCTCCAGTTTGTTCAGAAAACTTCTAACAAATCTCACTGATCTTATACCCAGATGTAAAGCAGCAGTTTCTGCATTTTTTAGTCCAGGTCCGGCTTTGTCAACAATATCTTTCAATTGCAGTACTTTCTTTGACACAAGCAAGTTTTTTAGTCCTGGAAAATCATCACCTGACACATCAAGGTGACTTCCAAACACCACAGGTTCCTCAAGCAACCAGAAAAGAGATGTAGCTAGCTCTGTCCACTTGTGTTTGAAAAGACTCCACACTTTAAAAAGACTTTTATAAAATGAAGGTAATCTAGTCAAAAACAGAAGAGTATCGTCTGTAAAAAAAAAGTGCAGCATGAAGTCCCATTCCATTCAACCCAGATAAAATGGTTTGTGCTAATGGTCTCCACACTAGGTTCTGGGGTCCCATCAGCAGTCGCTGGATGAACTGTAGCCGATAAGTCGCTCCTCTGCTGACCAGATTTACCAATCCTTGACCTCCTTCATCCCTTGGCAGGAAAAGAACACTTTGAGGTGTCCAGTGCAAATTGTCCCAGAAAAAGTTAACCATTTCTGCTTGAAGCTTTGGTAACAGTCCAACAGGCGGATCAACACAAGCAAGTTTATGCCATAACGAGGACCCCACCAGATTGTTAATTATGAGTGTACGCCCTCGATAAGACAATTTGGGGAGTAGCCATTTCCATTTCTGTAATCGTCCTTTAATTTTTTCTAGCATACAATCCCACTTTTGTGTAACAAAATCATCATTACCTAGAAAAATTCCAAGATATTTTAGTCCACCTTTTTTCCAGATTAAACCTCCAAGTAAACTGGGAGGACCTCTATTCCAATCGCCCATTAAAAGGGCCTCACTTTTCCCCCAGTTAACCTTTGCAGAAGAATTTTTTTTAAAACTGTTAACAATAATCTTCAACTTTTCGACATCATCAGCACCAGATATAAAAACAACTACATCGTCAGCATAGGCAGAAAGGTGTAGCGTGACATTACAGTGTGGTATAGTAAACCCACTCAACTCAGTTCTTAATTTATGAAGCAGAGGTTCAATAGCCAGGGAATATAGCATACCCGACATAGCACATCCCTGCCTAACTCCCCTCTGAATCCTAAAAGGAGCACTCAAACCACCACTGACTTTGAGTACACTCTCAATGTCACGATACATGGCCTCAATCATATTTTTAAAAACCTGACTAAAACCAAAAGCTTCCAAAACATCTCTCAAATATGCATGTTCTACACGGTCAAAGGCTTTTTCTTGGTCTAACGAAATTAGACCACCATTTACACCAAATAGCCTCGCAACCTCTAAAACATCTCTGACCAATGAGATGTTATCGAAGATCGACCTATTGGGTATGCAATAATTCTGATCGGAATGTATAACTTGACTCAGAACTTGACTTAACCTTGTAGCTAAAGCCTTTGATAGAATTTTATAGTCTGCACATAAAAGAGATATCGGTCTCCAGTTGCTTATGTTCTGGAGATCTCCCTTCTTGGGCAACAGGGTAATAACAGCTCTTCTACAGCTTAGCGGTAACAGTCCTTTGTTCAAACTGTCGTTAAGAACTAAAAAGAAATCTTCACCAATCACTGGCCATAACATTTTATAAAAATCAACAGGAATCCCGTCAATGCCAGGAGTCTTTCCATTTTCCATATTCATCATAGCTGTGTATAATTCATTTTGTGACAGAGTTTGTTCAAGCATAGTGTTAGACTCTTCATCAATCTTTGGAAGATCATTAAGAAAATTAGAATCTTCATTTTGTCTTTGAGACAATTCGCATTTGTATAAGTTTGAGTAGAATCCAACTGCATGTTTGCTTATTTCACTAGGCTCAGTAAACTCTTCCCCTGTGTCAGAGCGTAGTGAATGAATAATACGACTTTGGCCGTTTTTTCTCTCTAAGTTGAAAAAAAATTTAGATGGTGCATCCATTTGTGAGATATTTTGAAAAAAGCGAACGAATTAACGCCCCTTGAGCTTTCGTACCCAATAAATCTGCAAGCAATTCTTTTTTGGATTTACTGCTTTCAAAACACTCACCATCACCTGTAGAAGCTGTTGTATTTAAAAGTTCTATAATTTCATTTTCTAAAAACTTCATTGATTGGGGCATATCTTTAGTGGTATTAAGAGTGTACTCTTGACATAACTGTTTAATGTGGACTTTGCCACAATCCCACCATTGCTCTAAGGAAGTATAAAACTGCTTTTGTTTCTTAAAATTTTCCCAAAACAAATTAAAAATTTCAATAAACTTTTTTTCATTTAAAAGGGATGTATTAAAATGCCAATAGGCACTCTTTAAATACACAGAATTAATAAAAATAGTACAAACAACAGAACAGTGATCGGAAAAACCAACTGGAATTATTTTACATTCTCTAGCCAGATTTGCTTTATAATTAGACACATAGAGCCTATCCAGGCTTGCCATAGAAATAAGATTATCTCTACTATGTGCCCAAGTGTATTGTCTATGGTTGCGATGCACATTCCTCCAAACATCACATAGATCAAAAGTTCTTATCAATTGCGTGAGCGCTTTTTGTGAGGCAATATGTGGCTCTAAATGATTTCTGTCTAATTTATCATTTTCAGTACAGTTAAAATCTCCACCGAGGAAAAATAATTCTTCTGAGTTTAGGTCTTTCATAACAACACTAATTGTATCAAAAAAAAAAAACAATTCTTTCAGCCCCTTTTGTGGGGGCATTAATATTTAAAAAAGTCATTATAGTGTTTTCAAACTTAGCTTTAACTTTTAAAAAACGGCCTTTAACTATTTCTTCTATTTCACAAGAAATTGGTATGGATTTCTTTGAAAACAGAACAGCCACTCCTCCACTATTAGAAGACAAATGACTCAAAACAATTTGTCCATCCCATTCTTTTTTCCAGTCTACCTCATTTTTTAAGTCACTATGTGATTCCTGAACAAAAGTAACATCAAAATGTTTCTGTTTAATAAATTCAAACAAACACATTCTCTTCTGACTGTCTCTGGCACCATTTAAATTGAGAGTTCCAATTTTAAAGTCTCTCATAAAAAATGATGTTTTAAAAAGACATAGGTAATTAAGAGAAACAGTCAGCAAGGCAAAGACTTCTATCAGAAAAAAGAAATTATACCATATCTCGTTTTTCATCATTAAGATTTTGCTTTCTAAGTTTACTCACAATTTTCTTGAGACGGTAAACTTCTTTATCTGCAAAAGCACCTTCTTTCATTAGAATTCTTGCATCATTAATGAAAGTTAAGCAATCAGGGAAGTAATCTTCAACCTGAACTCCAGGTAAGCCCTTAGTTTCTTTCAAAAATTTGCTAATGTCCTCAACTTTATACACTGTAGTTGAATTTTCATTTTCATTTTGCGATGAAAGATAAGAACAATCAGAAATATTGGAATCTGTAGAATCACTGTCATTATCTGAGACTACACTTTCAGCCTCATTTTGGTCTTTTTTTACTTGTTTAATGACCTTGCTCTGATAGACTTTTTTTCTTTTAATAGGAACTTTGAAGACTGCCTCTGTTTCCATCTCCAATTCAACAACACCCTCACTGACCCGTTTATCAGTAGTTGTAGTTTTATCTGTATTGATGTCACTGCTTGAATTACCCGTCTCATAAACCATGAGATCAGGTACAGAGAACAGACCTGCAGTAACCTCAGCCATAGTGGGCTTATTCCCAACCGGCCCACCAGAACCTGACTCTACAGCAGCAGGGGCCACAGCCTCCTCTGCGACAGACACAGCTTCAGCACGATTACTCTGAGAGTTTGTCTGTACAGGAGCATTTTCGTCCAGTTTGTCAGGACAAGCACGTATCAGATGGCCAATTTTGCCACAGCTAAAGCATTTCATTATACTTTCAGACGTTGCATAAACTGTATAGTTAAAGTCCTCGACATTAACATTAAAGGACAGGTTCAGTTCGTCAGCATTATTTTTCAGAATCATGTAGACCTGCCTCCGAAAAGATACTACGTGTTTCAGCAAGGGTGATTTACAGCTAAGAGCAATTTTCCTAATGGGAGAGACTATCTTACCAAAGGAAGACAATTCTGTAGCAATACTTGCATCAGAAACAAAAGGAGGAATATTTGACACAATAATCTTTCTAGATGGGCTACTAAGAGGCAGTACATGTGTAAGCTCGTCATTAATTACAACTCCCGTTTGAACAACCTCATTGGCTTTTTCGATCGCGTTTAAAAATAAAACAACCGCGTTGTTCATTTTAGATGCAGAAACAATAGAGTTGTAACCAAATACGTTGCCAACCGCTAAAGCACATTCCTCTACACTAAATTTGCACAAAATCTTAATCCCATGACGCCGAGTTAGACCATCACTACTCGTGACACCTGAAGCAGCCATGCTTCCCGGCAAAAAAAGACGCCGGGAGCAGACTCCCACAACTTTCTCTAAAGAAAACTAATCCCCTACACAAAATAACACACGAAAAACATACACAAACAAACAAAACACAAAAAAGTTAGAAAACACACTCAGGCGTCACTCACCACACGCTCTTCTCACTCGCTCCGCAAACGCTCGCACATGCGCACAGAGAGAGAGAGAGAGAGAGAGAGAGAGACAGACCTTTAAAATTCGATTTATTTTACATTAAATATTCCAAAACACAAAGAAACAAACGGAACAAAAAAAAAGCAACCAGTTCCATTTAGATAACCTAGCACATACTTTATCCTTTCCATTCTCCCAATTATTGTTTTAAACTCTTCACTTCCTAAATAAATCCCTAGAAATTGAAATCCTATTTTCCCCCATTTTACATTTTCAGGAATAACTGGTAAGACCTCTGTTGAATGTTCAAGACACCACAAAGCTTCCGTTTTACTCCAATTAAACTTGGCAGATGATGCCTTTTCATATAAACAAAGACACTTCTTAACTGTATTTACATCTTTTTGATTCTTAACAAACACAGTGATATCGTCTGCATATGCTGTCAGCTTAATTTCATTATAGATACTGTTACCTACACATATACCAGACACATTTTTCCTAAATAAACACAACAAAGGTTCGACTGCTATTGCATACGACTGGCCAGACAACGGACAACCCTGTCTGATTCCCCTTTGCATTTGTATTGGTGGACTTAAACCTCCTCCAATTTGTACTAAACATGAAGCATTTGTGTACAAAGTCCTAATCCAGGAAAGAAACCCATCACCACAACCAAAAACTTTTAATATTTTAAATAAATACTCATGATCTACACGATCAAAAGCCTTCTCTTGGTCTAACGATAGAAGACCTAAATTGATACCATTTAATTTACAATAATCTAGTAAATCTCTCACTAGATAGATGTTATAGTAAATAGATCTATTTGTAATACAGTATGATTGATCTTTGTGAATGATATCACCCAAAACACACTTCAATCTATTAACCAAAACTTTCGCCAGAATGTTATAGTCAGTAGTGAGAATGGAAACGGGTCTCCAGTTCTTCATGAGACTTATGTCTCCTTTTCTGGGAATAAGAACAAGGACAGCCCTCGGACAGCTCCTGGAAGATTCTGCTCCTCATAGCATTTCTGTACAACTTCATAAAAGTCTTTACCTATGATTCCCCACATGGCTTTATAGAAATCCCCCGGCAGACCATCAGTAGCTGGTGCACGACCAGGCTTCAACTGTTGTACAGCTTCAGTCCATTCTTGAAAAGAAAAAACACTGTCCAAACTTGCACGTTGTAAGTCTGACTAATTTGATCCAATGCCGGCATTCAAATTAGCGGTGAAGGTCTCAACGTGCGTTCCGTCTCTTCCAATGGCAGAGGGATTTATAATTAAATGCAATACTTTTTATCTTATGTATTAACTCGCTTCATCTCACTCCATAAATGAAAGTGTTTTTCAAGGATATCTGTGCATCATCAAGTATACGTTAATGTTTGACTATTCATATAAATAAAGTCAGAGTCTGTTAGAATAATCAAATATAACAATTTATTATGTCAGGTAAATGTATTATAACAATTCCATAATCAATTGAAAGATAATCAATGCAAATCATCAAATGTTCCAGAACAAAGAGGAAATCTTTTACCCGACATGAAATACATGAATGCTGAGTCTCGGCGACTCAGCATCCACGGGCTATCTGAGATACAGAAAGAGCCACGATCCCTTGCTGCCTTCCATTAAATAGCCAGACCTCATTTCATATGTAAACCTGTATTCACAGTGGAAATGTACTGTGTTCATCCCCCCAGACTTACTGGGGGCAGAAGTAAATTTACATGGTACCATTTGCTAACAGTGGAAATTAGCATTGAGTTCACACCTTGGGAGTAGGAGACCACATTCATTTGTGTGCCAGATATCCCTAAACTCTTAAAAAACCTTATTACCTTTTGTTTTATACTTTGGGAATGAGACATCTGAACCAGCCACCCTGAGACCTTTAAAATGATACCAAACATAATACTCAATGATAATCATTCACATCAAACCATAGATATTCTTATGTGAGTTTTTATGTGTCACTGCGAGAGTGGGGGATGCGGGGAAGAAGTGTGTGTGTGTGTGTGTGTGTGTGTGTGTGTGTGTGTGTGTGAGAGTTCAAATGTTAATTTGCCAAGGTCCTTTGTCTCATAGACCAGTGGTCTATCTCTTCACCCAGTTTCCAGTTTTCCAGTCTTACAACGTTGTTTTCCATTAAGAGTCGGAAGTTGCTCAAACAAGTCCGATGTCCTCTGCGAATCACACTTTTCAGCTCTAAAAGATTCTGAATAAAAGTCCACAGCCATTTTCCTCATGTTTTTTGGGTCAGATGTTTTAGACCCATCTGGCAATGTCAGACAATGCATTACACTCTGCTTTTTTGAGACTTTTTCAAGATAAAAAAAATATGTAGTTGGAGCCTCCATATCATGGACTGACAGAAACCGTGCCCTTATAAGTGCTCCCTTAGCTTGCCCTTGCAGTGGAGAGTTCAGTGCATTCTTCCTCTCACAGAAGTTCTCCATCACAGTGTTTGAGTGCAGCACCATATTAGATGGCATCTTTACTATTTACTTTTCTAATTCATTAATTTTTTCCTTAATCTGTGTTGTAGAGAACGAAGAAAACTGTTGACAAAAAATTCTAATTTGTGTTTTTCCCAATTCCCACCACTGAACTAGGTTTTCATATTCACCTTTCTGTGAAACCCAAGACCCCCGAAAGTATTTCAATCTTTCAATGAAATCTTTCTCCTGTAACAAACGCACATTCAATTTCCACTTTTGCACTGAGTCTGTGACAAAGACAAATTGCAAGTAACAAAATGATGGTCCGAAAAACAACATGGCACAATGTTCGCAGCCACAATCCTGTTATTAGCTTTTTTACAAACATAAAATCTATCTAATCTAGCTGTACTTATTCTCTCTTGTGAAATTTGTATCCAAGTGTATTGTTTAACTTTTGAATTCCTCTCTCTCCACACATCCAACAAATCATTTTGAAAAAATTTTTTTTTTAGAAAGGCAGGCGATTCAAAATCTGGTTCGGTATTATTCCTATCCAAAGTAAAATCAACTGTACTATTCCAGTCACCTCCTAATATTAGAAAATCATCTGCATTCACATTTTTCAAATATTCACTCAGTTTTTTAAATAGAATTATTCTATCTGCACTTCTGTTTGGAGCATAAATATGAACAAATATGAAATTATATTCATCAATTTTTGTTTTTACAACAAGAAGGCGACCTTTTTCTAATTCTACTTTTGACACTATATCAACATTGAGGAAAGGGTAAAAAAGTATGGCTACCCCAGCACTTAAACTTGTTCCATGAATTAAAGAGTAACTGCCCTCCCAACACAATCCCCAATCTGTCTAATTGCTCTCGTCACTGTGAGTTTCTTGTAAAAATGTTACATGCGATTCTTTGAGCTTAAGGAACTCAGTTAATAAGCCTTGCTTCTCTCTATTCCTCACACCATTAATGTTTAAAGTACTAACTCTTAAGGTTTGCATGTTAAAAGAGGGGAGAAGAGACAGGAATGAAAAAAGACAGAGAGAGAAATATATAAGAGCAGCACGCATAACCATGTGAACCTATTTATTCTTTTTCTTTCCTTTTAGACTTTTACGAACTACTGTAGCCAGTTTTTCCAAACGAACTCTTTTTTGTTTTGATATGACATCACATCCTACACTCTTCTGCACACTCATGACTGACCTCAAGAATGTGACGGCATCAGGAAAAAACTTCAGAACATCCACCTTCTGTCCTTTTGTTTGATCCAGAAAGTCATTAAACTCTTCCACAGAATACACACATCTCCAGATGACTGACTCAACTCAAACTCAGAAACTTCTGAACAACTGTCACTATCACATCTTGATTCATCAACACACACGTTATCATCAGTCTCAACACACTGCAAACCGCTTCCACTTGCCTTTTCAGCTTCCATATCAATGCCACATATAACACTCTGATCAGCTCCTTCTGAAACACC
>JARWKJ010000052.1:95000-100000 GCA_029959095.1 Rhinichthys osculus
AAAAGCTCCTGAAGGACAACCCAGAAACCCTGTACTCAGACTTGTACAGGAATGGAGAGGTCAGTAACATCATATTCTACACAGAAGACCCCGAAGCCTGGCACTCAGCAATCAGACATCACTACCCCGCAGTAATCAGAAAGGGCATCAGTAATGGATGGAAACTGCAGATTAAGGAAGGAGAAGATCCAGATTCAGATGTCACGATAACAGCGAACCTATATAAAAATGGGACTATAATGATTCAGGGGAAGCTGAAACAATTTGAAAAGGATTTCCTGCAAATTAAAGAAAAAGCTCAGCTGAACAAGATCAGCCCTAATACAGAGAAGCGTGCAGAAGACCCCTCGACCTCCAGCCATCAGTCCACAGCTGAGCAGTCCCGGGACGACAGTGAGGAGATCTCCCTTCTACACAGCATCATCAGCGACATGAAGGAGAAGTTCAGGGAGATGGAGCTGGAGCTGGTGCAGCTGAGAGAGGAGATGCATAGAGTAGTGAAGGAGACGGATCCAACTGAGAAAGAAGAGGACTACAGGAAAGAAATAGAAATCCTCAAGAAAGAAACTCAAGAAATGAAAAAACAGGGAGATGAGTACAGCAATCAGCTGTCTGTAATGAGGGAGGAGATGAGAAAGCTGAGAGAGGACAGAGAGTCCCACACAATACACCTGTCAGCTGTGGAGAAGCAGCCGACACCGAGAGGAGAACAGCAGAGCTCAGAGGAGACTCCTTCTCCAGCGCCCACAGAGACCCGGCCCAGCAGCCCTCCTCCAGCAGACTCCTACAGCCAATCACAGCCTCAGATTATACTCCTCATGGACTCCAATGGCAAGTTTATAGATGAAAAGAGACTGTTTCTGAGAAAAAATGTCAAAAAAATCTGGTGCCCAAACACACAGAAGGCCCTGGAGCTGTTGTGTGAAGAGCAGCTGGGTTCCCCCAGCCACATCATCATCCACACCGGCACCAACGACCTCCGAGCTCAGCGAGAGAGAGTAGCTACAGCTCTCATAAACGTGACTGAGAAGGCATCCTCCAACTTCCCCAACTCCAAAATCATCCTCTCCACCCTGCTACTGCGCTCGGACTTCCACCCAGACACCATCCGGCATCTAAATGCTAGAGTATCCAGAGACTGTGCCCTAAAGCCCAACGTACACCTGGCTCAGCACCCCACACTGGATCTCAGCAGCCTATATGACCATGTCCACCTCCACAGAAGGGCAGTCCCCATCTTTGCCAAAACCCTGAAGGACATCGCACTCAACCGCAGCTCCAGCGCACCGCAGCGTCCTCATGGACACCCCATAGAGCTACTGCAGGGACACCCCCCAAAACACCACCCCCTCCACCACTTCAGCCCTGACCGGAGGAACCCCACGACAGGCTCTGTCTTCCCCCCTGGAACACACCGCATGACCAGGCCTGCAGCCCCCTCGCCTTCTCATCCACATCATCATCATCATCATCATCATCAGCAGCAGCAGCAGCAACACCCGGACAGACGGAGCTATGCTGAAGCAGCCGGCAGACCCCTGAGCCACTGCAGCCCCAGCACAGCCCACAGCCAGCCGGCCGGCAGACCCCTGAGCCACTGCAGCCCCAGCACAGCCCACAGCCAGCCGGCCGGCAGACCCCTGAGCCACTGCAGCCCCAGCACAGCCCACAGCCAGCCGGCCGGCAGACCCCTGAGCCACTGCAGCCCCAGCACAGCCCACAGCCAGCCCAAAAGAAAAAAAGAAAGTGAGTTAAGAAAATGAAAATGTATGTATGATTGTGTGTGTATGTGTGAGAGTGTTTTATTTCTACTTATTTTAAATCAGATTCTTAGAAACATATTATTTATTACTCTTAAAAAAAATAAAATAAAAAAAAGTATGGATGTGTATGCATGTGTACTATGTGTTTATTTTTATTTTATACTCATTTTATACCAGATTTTTAGAAACCTCATATTATTTATTATACTTAAAAAAAAAAAAAAAAAAAAAAAAACTATGTATTTGTAATATGAATATGATATCTTTTATATTTATTTCACCTGATTTATACATTTAATTTATTTTCTTGGATCATTTAATATATTCTTCTTGATTTGTCAATTCAATATACTGATGTCTGTCTTGTTTTGAAATAACAAATGTGATTATTTAATGAGCTCATATTCCCTGAAAGTCACATGTTGGAACATTCAAGGACTGAGGTCCTCTGTTTTTGGTATCAAGAGCCAACATTCGGACTTTAAAAAAGAAATTGAGAACTCTGACATTATAATTCTACAGGAAACATGGAATCTTAGAGATTTTTCCACTGGCTGTCCAATTGGATTTAGGGAAATAGTCCTACCATCGACGAAACTAAGAGGGGTGACTCAGGGCAGGGAGTCAGGGGGAATGCTGATATGGTATAGAGCACACCTCATAAACTCAATCACAGATATACAAATCGGAAAATTTAATATTTGGTTAAAAATCCAAAAAGACATCGTCTCCACAGATCGTCATATATTCTTGTGTGCTATATACCTTCCCCCAGCTGAGTCCCCCTATTACAGTGAAGAAACCTTCTCCATCCTGCAGGAGGAGATCTGCCATTTCCAGACTAAAGGGAATGTGTTAATGTGTGGCGATCTAAATGCCAGAACTGGAAATGAACCAGACTTTGTTAAGGGAGACAAATATATCACAAACACCAGCCACCATCTGCCCTCATACCACCTAAGAAACAATTATGACAAATTCACAAACAGAAGTGGGAAAAGCCTGCTAGAGCTCTGTCGATCACTGGGCCTGTATATAGTGAACGGCCGTATACGGGGAGACTCTTTCGGTTGTTACACCTTTAATTCTTTCTTGGGCAACAGTACTGTAGACTACTTCATTACAGACATTGACCCAGTGCATCTCAGGGCATTCACAGTCAGTCCTCAAACACCTCTGTCAGACCACTGTAGAATTACACTGTATTTAAGACAAACTCATACCAATGAATCACGCAGACAGCCCTCTCATTTACTGAAGCTGCAACCACCCTACAAGTGGACAAATAACAGCACAGAAAACTATCAAAATGCAATAGAAAGTCAAACGATCAAATTATTATTGGACAAATTTATAATGAACACATATTCACAAAATAAATTAGGCATAAATCTGGCACTTAGTGACATTACCAAAATATTCCACCAATCAGCATCCATGTGCAATTTGAAAAATAAATCATCAAAAAGGAAACCAAAAAACACCAAAGAAATGTGGTTTGACAGTGAGTGCAAAAATATCCGAACAACAGTACGAAATCTGTCAAATCAAAAACACAGAGATCCCGACAATGAAGAACTCCGCCATCAGTATCACGAAGCCCTTAGACTGTACAAACAAACAGTCTAAGGGCTAAACAGAGAGTAAAAAAGGAAGAACACACAGAACAATTATTTCAAGAAATGGAGGAGTCAATAAATACCAGTAACTTCTGGAACAACTGGAACACGCTCTATAGGCCACAACAGGAAGAACTGGCCATTCAAAACGGGGACATATGGAGGACACACTTTGAAAATCTGTACAAAACAACTGAAACAAATCCCGCTCGAAATGAATTAAAAACCAAATTAGAAGTCCTGAAAGAAAAAATTAAAGACAATCAGAACCCCCTGGATTTCCCAATCACAGTAAATGAGCTTACAGAGAGACTACATGCTCTGAAACCCAATAAGGCATGTGGCATAGATGGAATATTAAATGAAATGATCAAATACACCAATGACAAATTTAAAACCGCAATAACCAAATTATTCAACATTATTTTGAGAGTAGGATATTTCCCCGACACCTGGAACCAAGGCCTAATCACACCAATCTTTAAACAAGGAGACAAATATGAGCCAAACAATTACAGAGGCATATGTGTCAATAGCAACCTGGGGAAAATATTCTGTTCAATTATTAATATAAGATTGCAGAACTTTCTCAAAACCCACAAAATTCTGGACAAAAGTCAAATTGGATTTCTGCCCAAACACAGAACATCTGACCACATTTACACTCTTCACACGATCATTGATAAACATGTATACCAAAATAAATCCAAAGTCTTCGCTTGCTTTATTGACTTTGAGAAGGCTTTCGATTCGATCTGGCACGAGGGACTCTTCCTAAAACTACTGGAAAATGGGATTGGAGGGAAAACATTTGATTTGATCAGCACCATGTATAAAAACAATAGATGTGCTGTAAAAATAGGGAATAAGCGAACAGAATTTTTCTCCCAACAACGAGGAGTCAGACAAGGTTGCCCATTGAGCCCCACTCTATTTAACATTTATATAAACGAACTAGCCAAAGCCTTAAATAACTCCACGGCCCCCGGCCCAACCCTGACGCAATCAGAAGTTAAATGTCTCCTCTTTGCAGATGATTTAGTCCTTCTGTCGAAAACAAAAGAGGGACTACAGCAGCTCCTCGACGTCGTAGAGACCATTCAGCCAAACGTGGGCTCTCAAAATTAACCTCGCAAAAACCAAAATAATGATTTTTCAAAATAGATCCAGGTGTAGGGAAAATAAATACATCTTCAGAGCAGGAAACCAAGTCCTCCAACACACCCACGAATACACATATCTGGGACTAAAACTGAGTTCGACAGGGAACTTTAATCTGGCTGTGACTGAACTGAAGGCGAAAGCGATGAGGGTCTTCTACATGATTAAAAATACTATTCGACATGAAATTCCAATTCAAACCTGGCTAAAAATCCTAAAAGCAATAATCGAACCGATTGCTCTGTACGGCAGTGAGGTATGGGGACCTCTAAAAACCCAAGATTTCTCAAAATGGGAAAAAGAGGAAATTGAAACTCTGCATACCCAAATTTGTAAAAGCATCCTAAAAGTAAACAGACCGACACCAAACAACTCGTGCAGAGCTGAATTAGGACAATACCCCTTATTGATCACTATCCAAAAAAGAGCTATAAAGTTCTACCAGCACCTGAAGCGC
>JARWKJ010000052.1:105000-130256 GCA_029959095.1 Rhinichthys osculus
GTTGTCCTGACCAGAAGAATTTAACAAGAGTCTTTTGAATATCTTCAATTATGTTTTTTGGGGGGATCCAAAACCATCAACTTATGCCACAGTGTGGAAGCTATAAGATTGTTGGCTATCAGGACTCTTCCCCTGTAGGAGAACTGGGGTAGCAGCCATTGCCATTTAGACAACTTTACAAGCACTCCCTCTACTAATCCTTCCCAATTTTTCATCCTATATTCATCTTTTCCAAGATATACTCCTAAGAATTTAACACCGGACTTCCCCCACTTGATATTTTCTGGTAATTCAGGTAAAGAGCTTCCTTCAGAACCACACCATAACTCTGTTTTTTCCCAATTTAGTTTGGCTGATGATGCTCCTTCATAAATCTTTAAAGCTTCCTTAATAACTTAAACATCATGAGCATTCCTAACCATAACAGTTATATCGTCTGCATAAGCAGAAAGTTTAATAGCTTCAGCTTCTGGCTTATTACTTACTAGAATGCCCGTCAATTTAATTCTTAATAAACAAAGTAGAGGCTCTATTGCCAAGGTATATAACTGACCCGACATAGGCCACCCTTGCCTTGTCCCTCTTTTCATTTGAATTACACTTAAACCTCCTCCTATTTTAACCATGCTTACAGCATCAGCATATAATATTCTTATCCATGATAAAAAAATGTTCTCCAAACCCATAACACTTAAGGACCTTAAAAAGATAGTGATGATCTACACGATCAAAAGCTTTCTCCTGATCAAGAGAAAGCAGATCAAAATCGAGATTATTGATTCCAGCATAATCCATGGTATCCCTCATTAAAGACAAATTATCATAAATAGACCTTTTTGGTATACGGTCTTTTTGTACTAATACATCAAGAACACCTTTAAGTCTGTTTGCCAAACACTTTGATAATATCTTATAATCAGAACATTAAACAGCTACTGGTCTCCAGTTTTTTAGCAGACAAAGATCTCCCCTCTTTGGGATCAGAGAGAGCACGGCTCGTTGACCACTTTTTGGTAGAGCCCCAGCTTTATAGCTTTCTTGTACAACTTTAAAAAAGTCTTTTCCGATTATTCCCCAAAAGGTTGTATAAAATTCAGCTGGTAATCCGTCGATTCCTGGTGCACGACCAGATGAAAGTTGATTCACTGCTTTTGTAACTTCCTCAAATGTCAGATCAGAGTCTAAGTTCTTTATATTCTCTTAATCCAGCACAGGCAAGTTGTTAAACAGTTCATCAGCGACAAAATTTCCTGTGCACTCTTTAGCATACAAGTCCACATAGAAATCAACAGCAAGTCTCTTCATTTCCAAAGGATCTGAAGTAACATTCCCATCAGGTGTGCGTAATGCATGCGTATGATTAGTATGAATACACTTCTTGTTCAAATTAAAATAGAAATTTGTGGGAGCATCCATGTCATGTAATGAAACAAAATGTGATTTTACAAGAGCTTTTTTTACCTTTTCATTTAACATATTACTTAGCTCTTGTCTCTTCTGACTAAGATCATCTTGTAAATTTGCATCATTTTGATCAATTAACATATTTTGAATTTTTAAAATATCTTTCTCTAATTTTGCCATTTCATGTTTAATTTGACAGGACGTATGTGCCATAAATTGTTGACAGAAAAGCTTAATCTGCGTTTTCCCTATTTCCCACCACTGAAGCAGATTTTCATAATCATTTTTTTCTTCAACCCAACAATTCTAAAACAATTCCATAACATCTTGAATTAATTTAACATCCAAACGCCAAAAAAATGCTTTGGTTTTGTTTCTGATAAAACAACATTCACTGAAATGAGCTGATGATCAGAGATTATACAGGGTGTGATATATGCACATATCACTCTATTACACTGATTATTATGTAAATGGAATCGATCCAGACGTGCCGCACTAACTCTACTACTGCCACTTTAATCCAACCATATTGTCTCACGCTTTTATTTTTTTCCCTCCACACATCTACTAGCCCTGACTGAGGGATTATTGCTTTCAAAACTTTAGCAGAAGAAGGATGTGGTTCTTGTTATGTAGTTTTGTAATCGAAACCTTTTCTGCTGGGATAATAGCCTACTTCTAGGCTGCATTCCTGTCTTGCATTCATTACAGATAACACAAATTTATCTAAATCTGGAAAAAAATTACCAATTTCAACACTTTTACCCTTTGTCTCATCCAAAAATGCATTAATCTGCTCAACTGAATACAGATCACTTCCATAATTTGCCACATCAAAGTCAGCACACGACTCATCATCTCTACAACTCTCGACTGTTGCTTCTGACAAATCATCCATTTCTTCACTTTGCTCCTCATACGCCTCATTTTCCTGTACTAGACCACCACCAACATCACTACAACTTGGAACCTCAGCATCAATAACAATATTTTCCGAAACATTTGGCCTTACCTCAGTATTCGTATCTGCCTTTTCAGGTTGTTGCGGTGTTTCCATCACAATCTGCGGCCTATCAGATGTTTCAGTTGGCCTTTCCTCTTCAATATTACGCGCTTTGTGCGGGCAAGTGAAACGTTTATGTCCAATATCCCCGCATTCAAAGCAACGCAATGTCTCCGTACTAGCGTACACCATATATGTACTCTCTCCGTGAGATATCCGAAAAGATACATCAAGCGTTTTATCGGGAGAGGTCAAAAACATGTAAACATGTCGCCTAAAAGATAGCACATGTTTCAGTGCAGCGTATTTACAACCTAAGGGAATCTCTTTTATGGCGCTGGCGATTTTGCCAAATCTGGTCAGCTCTTTAATAATACTCTCATTGCCGACGAATGGGGGCACATTAGATATTACAATTTTCGTTGCCGGTGCCGACAACGGTGTAATAGGCACATACGTTTCCTTGATCCATATTCCGCTTTCAATTAGCTTTTTTACTTGATTTTCATTTTTCAAAAAGACAACAACTGCCTTATTCATTCTGGAAGCAGAACTAATATTCTCGTTACGAACCTTGGCTCCTACAGCGAGGAGAACATCCTCAATAGAGGTATTCGCCTCCGGGGCACACCTGAAACCATTCCGGAGGGTGAGAGGCGACGCTCCCCCCGCGGGGGTAGACGCCATACTGCCTCACACACACCACACACGTTATAACCTTAAAACTACCCTAATCGAAAAAAGTGCTCAGGAAATGTGAAAAAAAGAAAAGAAGAATCAAAACAATAAAAAAAGCAAAATCAAAAGAACAATAAACGCTCTCCCACATGTGTCTCTCACACACGCACTCACTCCCAGCATCCACTCCGACAAGAGAGAGAGAGAGAGAGAGAGAGAGAGAGAGTGTGTGTGTGTGTGTGTGTGTGTGAGCGTGTGGGTGTGTGAGTGTATCTAATGAAGCTCTAAGAGACGGCCTGATAGAAGATCCTCATAAAACTCACACCAGAAAGCCTCAGACGGTGTGTGTATGTGTGTGAGAGTGAGTGTGTGTGTGTGCGTGTGAGAGAGTGAGTGTGTGTGTGTGTGAGAGTGCCTGTGTGTGTGTGTGAGCAGCCGTTGCTGTAACGACTACAAAGATGATCTACATGGATATTGCATGTCAGTGAGTTATGAAAGAGAGCCAGATATTGATATGAAGGCCCTGTATGATGGTGTGAGTGTGTGTGTGATCTCAGGCCTGTGATCAGCAACTCATGTCGGATCAGCAGCTCCGGTATGCACAGTGAAATGGCTCTGATAGACACTGACCGCTGTTTTTACTAAATTAATCATCATTTTCTCCAAACACTTCATTACTGTAGAAGCGAGCGCTACTGGAGGATCATCATTATTCTCCTCACAGCAAAGCTTGTTTGGGACAGGGATAATAGTGGAGCTCTTCCACATTGAGGAACTGTGTGTGTGTATAGATGTCTGATAAACGGGCGCCAGCTTCTGCCAGCTCTCGACTGCAAGATCTCAGTGTCCGCCCAGAGACGCGTCTGGCCCAGAAGCCTTGTTAGGACACACATGTGGACACAGTCTCTCCACCATATGCGGGTCAGTGAGTGTTTGAGGATAATCCAGTCCAGACGAGGCGTCCAGTGCAGTTTCTGCTCCTGTGAGAAGTCTCTGACGGCAAACCTGCAATAAACATCGCTCAACTCATCCGCCAGAGAGAGAGAGTGTGTGATTGTGTGTGTGTGTATTGGAGAAACAGCAGAACTTTTCTTCACGGCGGCTGTTGTTGGAGGACGAGGAAGTGCGAGGAACAGCGCTGAGAATGTGTGTGTTCAGAACGCCGGGCCGGGAGAGAAACAGAAGTGGATGAGGGACGAGTCTCGCTTTCATGAGATGTTGAAGAGTTTGCTCTAATGCTGGAACTGCTGGATATGATGAAGAGATCGTCGAGTTGAGCTCTTGAGGAGAAATGGACCATTTGTAGAATCGGTGTATTAGCAGCGGCAGAATGAAGAGATGAAGTCTGGGAAGAAGATGGAGGAGGAGCAGTTTAAACTGGAGATCTCCAGGTGGAGGAGAGAGAGTCTTCTGGAGCTGGTTTGAATGAGCGCTGGATTTTGCGCTCAGAAAGAGTTTCTGTGTTTGGATCTGTAAGATCTTCTGCGAGATGTGACTGTTGGGTCTCTGGAAGAATGGACAACTCGTTGTCTGAAGGAAAGCGCTGTATTTCCGGATGTTGGACATTGTTCAGTACGGCACTACCGGACGCTGGAGCGGCTGACACTGGAGAGAGCGAAGCGGATGCTTATACACTCCTGATGACTGACAGATTAGATGGACTCGCTCCTCCATAACTTACGTTTAGGAACTTCATTTCATCTCAAGTTAGTGATGATATCCTAATGTGTGTAACTAGTAGATCTCTTAAAGTCCCCAGTGAAATACAAATGTAAGTTTTTTGTCTTTTAGCATGAATATGTTAGTCTTACTGTAATCTATAAGCTAGTGTGTAGACAGCATTTCCCAATTTAAACACACAGTCGAACTGAATAGCCGTTCGTACTACGGTGAGCAGTTCAGGACATCTCAGACCTCACTCATATGAGGAAAAGGCTTCAGGTCTCAGGAAAAACAACATCAATGTCAAGTCTCGTACAATCAGGCATCGGACGAAACAGCCTCAGACTAAAAGATGCATTTATGTCTGATGCCTTTCTGTCTCCGGCTGTTTCGTCCAGTGACGAGAGGAAGAGCTGAACTTGGCATGACAACTTTGCAAATGGAGCTTGAGGAAAGTAGTTTTCAGTTTTAGCGCCATGTCGCGTTGATCAATACGCCATTTCATGATGCATTTTTATGGTCTAGTCAGTAGATGTCGGTCGTAGCAGCAACACACTGTGAGATGATCATGACTCTCAGTAAATGATCAGGCGATCTTTGATCAAAACACCGTTTAGGAGCCGCGACCACAGAAATCTCCACGAGTGTTTCACGATGATCATCTTTCGTCTGGAACAGAATCATACAGTGTGTGCCGGACATTAGATATGATCAATCTTTATGTAGGAGACTTTGAGCTTTGTAAGTTTGCAGATCTTATACACACACAAACAGCAACATAACAGACTAAAGAAAAAGAAAACATGAAAATGCATAATATGACACCTTTAAACCATTAATACAAATGTAATACAACTATTATTAAAAACATGTACATTGTTTGTTTTCCAAAAGCGAGATTGAACTTTTTTCCCCTCATAATTATGAAAAATTAATCTTTCATTAGTGTTTGTCTCCCTCTGCTGGTTCAACGCAAACACATTCAGGCTCTATATTTACTCTAAAACTCCAACATGTGTGAGTTTATACTGTGTGTTTATACAAATAAAAAGGTTAATCTATGAATGAGAAAGTGTAATTTGCTGTGAAATAAAAGGTGTTTCACTGCCGCCTCATCAGGTCTGTCAGAGGATCGTTGAAATCTAAATGAAGTCTTAGGGTGTATTCACACCAGGAAAGTCCGATAGTTCACTTGCTTTGGTCCGGACCAAATATTTTTTTTATTTTTTTTGGTACGGTTCGCTTTCACACTGCTCTTTTTGCAAGTGAACCAAAATTTGTAAACAAAACCACACGTGTGCTAAGGTCGTCCATTCATTGGACAAGGATTCTCAAGTAGGGAAATCAGGAAGTGCAAAAAAGGCTCAGCATGGAGATATTTCGTACTGCAATATTTGTTATTTTACTAATTTTGTGTTATTCTGTACAAACGCAATATGAAGAAACTGCGCAGAAGACGGATAAGGTATAAAGTTTTCATTCATAGAGAGGGGCTATGTTCACACATTCAAATAATGAGATTCTTATTCTATATACTGCTAACAAGTGCTGTCAATGTTAACGCTTGTGATTAAGTTTGTCCAGTTTAACGTAGCATCATCCTTGTATTTTGACTATCGCTACATTATATGAACTGCAAAAGCTTTTTTTGCATCTATGCGCGATTAGACTAAAGAGAACGCTCTGTGTGTGAATGTCCTGATGCACACACTCATTCATTCATTCATTCCAATGACGCACACACACGGCGCGCAGAAAGATGCGCAACAGTATCGTGTGGCCAGACAGCGCCGGAATGGAATTCTCTTTCGCACTTGAACAACAATAACACAAACCATTATGCCAAAATCTCCGACTATGGAAGCCTGTTAAATCAAAGGCGCTGTGCTTTCTTGCAATTGGGTCGGTTCATGTTCACACCGTAAACGAACCGTACCAGAGTTCGTTTGGAACCGTACCGAGACCACCTCTTCAGCTGGGTCTCGGTTCGGTTGTTTGGTCCGCACCCGAGTTCGATTGCTGTATTCACACCTGCCCAAAAGGTCCGCACCAAGGGGGGAAACGAACTAGAGTTCGATTCAATCGAACCAAACAAGGCAGGTGTGAATACAGCCTTAATTTATAACAGTGAAGTCACTGTATCTTCAGTCTCTGTTGATTCTGTTGACTGTGAGTCTCTGTAGTGGATCCTTATTCACCATCAGATGATCAGCAGAAGATCAGACTGTCATCTATAAGTCCTAAAATAAAACACACACACAGTCACATATGCAGTATGAGATATTACATCTGTCACATCTTTACATAAGAAAACTAACTAGATAATCTATATTAATTCCTTCTCAAACATGATAATATATCTTCTATCTGATGCTCAAAGTCACTTTACAGAATCAAAAGCACATGAAAGGTCACTTTCACACACCGGACAGCTGATCCAGAACCAGCAGAAATCATCATTACACTCACTACACATTTAATATCAGTTAATAACACACAACCCAAATCTCAGATTATCACACACATAAGGCTTTACACAGAAAAAGCGGCACAGAAACCAAATCTGAAGCGCCATAAAATCACTAAATGTGTATTTTGCGACGACTCTGTTATTTTGGTGGTTTGCTTCACAATGTATATCTTACTCAGTGTGTCTTTCTCTAAACACACACAAACCTGTCCACCAAATCAGCAAACTCTCATACACACACACACACACACACACACACCAAAGCATGCAACAACTACCTAACAAAACAGAAACTGAATTTAAGATTTATTATCTGATGATCTCAGACACAATATTCCCACACACACACACACACACTGAACCTTTACTATTATTTCTAGTGAGAAAATCAGCCATTTAAACTTTAAATGAAAATATGATGAAAATCGTTAAGAACTATTCTTACCTCAGTGTATTCAGTTTATAATGTGGATCATCCCTCAGATCCTTCAGCAGCTTCACTCCTGAGTCTCCTAGTTTATTCTCAGACAGATCCAGATCTCTCAGGTGTGAGGGGTTTGATCTCAGAGCTGAAGCCAGAGCAACACAACCTTCATCTGTGACTCCACACTCACTCAACCTGTAGAGAACAATGACACACATTAAGCCTATATCCAGAGATAAACACAACACTTAAAATAATATATATATACACATAATCATTAGTTCATGCTGTTCAAATACATCAGTTTGAATCCGTGTATCAGTCGTTCAGTTTATTTATTTATTTTTTATATTGAACGTAGAAAATGAGAAAACGGTTCCTTTTTAGTGATTTTAATTTTGTCCAAAAACGACACAGTTTGATCTCCGGCTGATAAATCAGAGGAAAGGGGCGTTTCATTCCCGCCCGCGTGTAGAAATCCAATATTCAAGCCGTTATTAATGTTTCTACCTGAGAACGAAACACGAAAAATCAAAATGAATTCTTGTTTTTCATTCTGAAAAAAAAAAGAAAACTTTTTATACTTTTAATATTAAATAAAAAATGACTGAACGAATGATACACAGATTAGGGATTTATTGATTAGGGGATTCAATATACAGTTTGTACAGTTTAAAAATCAATATTTCTATGTAAAATCCCCATAAAACATGGAAACCTAACGTGTGTGTGTGTGTGTGTGTGTGCTTAATGTTTTTTTAAACATTTAAAGGAACGTGTGTGTGTGTGTGTGCTTAATGTATTTGTAAACATTTAAAGGAATGAGTGTGTGTGTGTGTGTGTGTGTGTGTGTTTAATGTATTTGTAAACATTTAAAGGAACGTGTGTGTGTGTGTGTGTGTGTGTGTGTGTGCTTAATGTATTTGTAAACATTTAAAGGAATGTGTGTGTGTGTTTAATGTATTTGTAAACATTTAAAGGAATGTGTGTGTGTGTGTGTGTGTGTGTGTGTGTGTGCTTAATGTATTTGTAAACATTTAAAGGAATGTGTGTGTGTGTGCTTAATGTATTTGTAAACATTTAAAGGAACGTGTGTGTGTGTGTGTGTGTGTGTGTGTGCTTAATGTATTTGTAAACATTTAAAGGAATGTGTGTGTGTGTGTGTGTGTGTGTGTGTTTAATGTATTTGTAAACATTTAAAGGAACGTGTGTGTGTGTGTGTGTGTGTGTGCTTAATGTATTTGTAAACATTTAAAGGAATGTGTGTGTGTGTGTGTGTGTGTTAGGGCTGGGAGAAAAAAATGATTCACCAAACTATCGCAATTTTTTTGTTTACTGTTTTACGATCTTCTTCCAATTCGTCTGTCTATTAAACCTTTGACAAAATCATTGGTTGAATCATGCGTTAAAATAATGCATTTATCAATTACATTGTTTTGCCACTAGGTGGCGACAAGTGACTGTTAAAAAACGTATTTATTGAATTATTTATTCAAGAGAGTGTATTACTGTATGATGCTCCTGAAATAAAACTCAGATATGTGATGAATTGTTTTTGTAAATATGACTCATCTTATTCATCATGTACAGTCTGTATAAGTGTATGATTTAAAGGTGCCCTAGAATGTTGTTTTTTTATTATTTTATAATGTTTCCTGGGTTACCCTTATAATGTTAGTATGTTTTTTAGATAAAAAATAATCATAATTTAGAAATAAATGGCATTTTTCCTAGCCTGCTTTTAGCCTCTGATTTGAACGCTCTGTTTGAAGGGGCGTGTCTGCTGTGGGATTCAGTGTAACCGCGGCCACTGCTGTGATTGGCTGTGGGATTCAGTGTAACCGCGGGCCACTGCTGTGATTGGCTGTGGGATTCAGTGTAACCGCGGCCACTGCTGTGATTGGCTGTGGGATTCAGTGTAACCGCGGCCACTGCTGTGATTGGCTGTGGGATTCAGTGTAACCGCGGCCACTGCTGTGATTGGCTGTGGGATTCAGTGTAACCGCGGCCACCGCTGTGATTGGCTGTGGGATTCAGTGTAACCGCGGCCACTGCTGTGATTGGCTGTGGGATTCAGTGTAACCGCGGCCACTGCTGTGATTGGCTGTGGGATTCAGTGTAACCGCGGCCACTGCTGTGATTGGCTGTGGGATTCAGTGTAACCGCGGCCACCGCTGTGATTGGCTGTGGGATTCAGTGTAACCGCGGCCACTGCTGTGATTGGCTGTGGGATTCAGTGTAACCGCGGCCACTGCTGTGATTGGCTGTGGGATTCAGTGTAACCGCGGCCACTGCTGTGATTGGCTGTGGGATTCAGTGTAACCGCGGCCACTGCTGTGATTGGCTGACATGCTTGCATATGAAATAGCTACGCATTACATGTGAAACTCTCTCCCGAATACTTTTACTACTGCTATTATACGTTTGTACTATAACAGCTATCGAGATTAACGAATCGTGAGATGTTTTTAAAGTATTTAGATCTATTCCCATCACATAAAATGTTGCTGTGATGAGCATTGAGCAGATGACAGTGTGTTGATCGCGAGAATGAAGATCTTATCATTGCAAAGCAGTTTCTGCACTCTCTCTGCTTTCACCAATGCAAACATGATGATGTAAATACAGTAAGAGCTTCGTTGTGCAGTAACGTGCGTCATTGATTTCATAACGAGTTTGGCAAGTGTCCAGATAAACTCGCGCTGTGTGGAAAGATTGTTCTTTAATCGCTTTCTGTATATAATTTGTTCACAATTTAAATACCATTATTTTCATCCTACTAAAAGAAACGATGTGAAGCTGATATTTTAGTCACTGGCTTGACTTACTGATGCATAAACAGTATTGAACGATTTTGAGAGAAAGATTACCTGTCTGAACTTGAACAATTACACATCAGAAAGTGTTGCTTGGTAGCTCGATCCGAGGCCAGCTCTGTATTGGCCCAAGTTGAGGAAACAGTCGGTGAAATGTTTGGAAATTTCCAGAGAAAATAAAATTAACCCATTGTTTCTTCAGAGGCTCAGATGAAGGAACTAAAAAATACTTTTGTGTTCATGTGTACATCCAGACTGAGCAACTGCCATGCTTCGGCTGCAGTTCCGCCTGGCATTGAGGGCTGGCATTATGCAAATATTTGGAGGCGTACATATTAATGATCCCGACTATTGCGTCACAGTCGGTATTGTGTGGAGAACCGACCGTTTTTCAGGGGTGTTTTTCATAAACGTGAATTAAATGAGAACGCGAAAACAGTCCAGTTTGAGATTCACTCTATGTCATGTCCATGCACTGAACTCTTGTTATTTGACTATACCAAGGTAAATTCAATTTTGAATTATAGGTCACCTTTAACTTTTCTCCCTAGTCTAGTGTTAAAAACAAATCACAATACATTGCAATATCGAATCACAATATTGTAGAATCGCTATTCTTAAAAATCACAACACTTCTAGTATCTGTCAGGGTCTTGCTCTGGCAGCTTTGTCTGTGTTGTCTTTGTTTCATGTCTCTATGTTTGTGTTGTGCTTGAACGTATGGTTGTGTTTGTGTTGGCCATGTGCTCCTCTGTTCCTGCCTCCTTGTTTCCCTGTACCACGCCCTCTTGTCTAGTTGAGTCCTCGTTTGTCTGAGTGTTGTCACCTGTTCCTCATGTTCTCTGCTCCCTTGTTTCAGTCCTCGTTTACGTGAGTGTGTTCACCTGTTCCTTGTCTAAGTGTTCTCACCTGTTACTCTTGTTAACTCCCTTTATGTGTGTGCTCTTTCCCTCATGTGTTGCCAGTTCGTTAGATGTACTACTGTGCTACATAGTTTGTTTCTTGTGACTAAAGTCTACAGTGTTTTATTTGTAGAAGTATTTTGTGCTTTAGTTCTGCCATCGGTCCTGTCTGTCTTGTCTTCTGTGTCTCTAGTTCCAGTCCTGCTAGCAGAGTGTCCCTGACTGCTTACACTCTTGGCTTTGGAGGAAGCCTGTGCTGAGCCTGAGATCCCTGAGAGTCTTGCTGGAGTACTTACAAGTTCCTGTCTGGCTACTGCTAGTATTCTGAGGTCTCATTCTGCTCTGCCATTTCTACTCTCCGGCTTCCAGTCATCTTGCTAGTTACAAGTGCTGCTCGGCTAGTTACTACGGCTGTCATTGTGTCTCATCCCTGCCTATTGTCTGGACTGTTCACCTCTCCCACCACATCCAGTCATCTGTCTGCTGTTTGTCAATAAACCTGTTAACACTCGTTCTGCATTTGAGTCCTCCTTCATAGACCCGTGACAGTATCGGCACCCAATTATTTGTTTATAGTCCAATAATAATAATAATACAATCTAGTAATAATTAATTTAACAACAGCTTATATACTATTCATTAACTATAAACTAATAGTTTGCAAATGATTACTGTATACTTGTGATAAAGTGTCACCGTTATTTCAAACTGGCCGCATTAAGTGTAATTGTTCCTTTTGTATGTGATGGAGTGATTCTTCTTTCTCAAAAATAACACAAAATAAACAAAGTAAAGATGAATTTGACTGATAGCATTATTATTATTTTTTTCTTTATATATAGGCTAGTGAAGCAATAACCGCGCTCCGCCCCATGTGCGCGTGTAACTGAAGAGTGCGCTACTGCAGTGTAGAGGCTGACAGGACAGGAAAGCCTTTTTTCTGAGGTGAGAGTTTTTGTTTTAGCGTAGGCCTACACTTACGTCTCTGGGAGTTCCTATTGTGCTGGGTTCTCTGAAGTAGTCGTGATTCGCCTCTCACAACATAACATGCTCTAAACACACCACCCAGAATAATGTAAGTGGCTTTAATCGCGGCTTTGAACGATTACGTAATCGTGGCATCCATAATCGTAATCGCGATTAGAAGTTCGATTAATTGTGCAGCCCTACTGAGATGTAGATGTTCCTCTTCAGGGAGACTCTCACCGCTGTCTTCTACCGCCGGCAGGATCTGACGCTTCAAGCAGGAATCTGTCGCTGAACCCCGGATGGGGCTTACGCCACACATATATTATACACACTATCTACATATTAATCCTTATTCACTCAGAGTCTTTATGGTAGAGATGATCTTACCTCAGTGTCTCCAGTTTACAGAGAGGATTCTCCAGTAGAGCAGAAAGCTGCTTCACTCCTGAGTCTCCTAGTTTATTCTCAGACAGATACAGATATCTCAGGTGTGAGGGGTTTGATCTCAGAGCTGAAGCCAGATCAACACAACCTTCATCTGTGACACCACACACACTCAACCTGTAGAGAAAAATGACACACATTAAGCCTATATCCAGAGATAAACACAACACTTAAACTATAAATAACATAATGCTGTCAATATGTAATATATACAAATACTCATTAGTTCAAGTTGTTCAAATACATCAGTTATGATTAGGGGATTGAATATACAGTTTGTACAGTATAAAAATCATTTCTATGGAAAGTCCCCATAAAACATGGAAAACGTGTGTGTGTGTGTGCTTAAAGTATTTGTAAACATTTAAAGGAACGTGTGTGTGTGTGTGTGTGTGCTTAATGTATTTGTAAACATTTAAAGGAATGTGTGTGTGTGTGTGTGTGTGTGTGTGTGTGTTAGGGCTGGGAGAAAAAAATGATTCACCAAACTATCGCAATTTTTTTGTTTACTGTTTTACGATCTTCTTCCAATTCGTCTGTCTATTAAACCTTTGACAAAATCATCGGTTGAATCATGCGTTAAAATAATGCATTTATCAATTACATTGTTTTGCCACTAGGTGGCGACAAGTGACTGTTAAAAAATGTATTTATTTAATTATTTGTTCAAGAGAGTGTATTACTGTATGATGCTCCTGAAATAAAACTCAGAGATATGATGAATGGTTTTTGTAAATATGACTCATCTTATTCATCATGTACAGTCTGTATAAGTGTATGATTTAACTTTTCTCCATAGTCTAGTGTTAAAAACAAATCACAATACATTGCAATATCGAATCACAATATTGTAGAATCGCTATTCTTAAAAATCACAACACTTCTAGTATCTGTCAGGGTCTTGCTCTGGCAGCTTTGTCTGTGTTGTCTTTGTTTCATGTCTCTATGTTTGTGTTGTGCTTGAACGTATGGTTGTGTTTGTGTTGGCCATGTGCTCCTCTGTTCCTGCCTCCTTGTTTCCCTGTACCACGCCCTCTTGTCTAGTTGAGTCCTCGTTTGTCTGAGTGTTGTCACCTGTTCCTCATGTTCTCTGCTCCCTTGTTTCAGTCCTCGTTTACGTGAGTGTGTTCACCTGTTCCTTGTCTAAGTGTTCTCACCTGTTACTCTTGTTAACTCCCTTTATGTGTGTGCTCTTTCCCTCATGTGTTGCCAGTTCGTTAGATGTTGTACTACATAGTTTGTTTCTTGTGACTAAAGTCTACAGTGTTTTATTTGTAGAAGTATTTTGTGCTTTAGTTCTGCCATCGGTCCTGTCTGTCTTGTCTTCTGTGTCTCTAGTTCCAGTCCTGCTAGCAGAGTGTCCCTGACTGCTTACACTCTTGGCTTTGGAGGAAGCCTGTGCTGAGCCTGAGATCCCTGAGAGTCTTGCTGGAGTACTTACAAGTTCCTGTCTGGCTACTGCTAGTATTCTGAGGTCTCATTCTGCTCTGCCATTTCTACTCTCCGGCTTCCAGTCATCTTGCTAGTTACAAGTGCTGCTCGGCTAGTTACTACGGCTGTCATTGTGTCTCATCCCTGCCTATTGTCTGGACTGTTCACCTCTCCCACCACATCCAGTCATCTGTCTGCTGTTTGTCAATAAACCTGTTAACACTCGTTCTGCATTTGAGTCCTCCTTCATAGACCCGTGACAGTATCGGCACCCAATTATTTGTTTATAGTCCAATAATAATAATAATACAATCTAGTAATAATTAATTTAACAACAGCTTATATACTATTCATGAACTATAAAATAATAGTTTGCGAATGATTTGTAAGTGCTGTGTTAGTGTATACTTGTGATAAAGTGTCACCATTATTTCAAACTGGTCGCATTAAGTGTAATTGTTCCTTTTGTATGTGATGGAGTGATTCTTCTTTCTCAAAAATAACACAAAATAAACAAAGTAAAGATGAACTTGACTGATAGCATTATTATTATTTTTAACCCCGGATGGGGCTTACGCCACACATATATTGTACACAATATCTACTAGGGGTGTGACGAGGCGCTTATCTCACGAGAACGAGACGAGATTTTTGCACAATTTTTCAGAAATCCTCAATGACAAAATTCATGACTGGAAAAATAGTATGCAGGTGCATTTTTCAATGTTTTAACTAATAATCTTCTAATGCATGTCATTTCAGGTCTACTTTATGAGTATGAATTATCAAATGCAATGAAAGAAACAATATACAAGCACTGTAAAGAGTTTTTATTGACTGGCTTTTCTCCTGTATGATTTCACATTAGTCTCTTCAGACCTTACTGTACATTTAAGAGCTTTCAGAACTTCTGATTGAGGCTGTGTGTAGTGAAGATAATGGGTAGATGCTCAGTCTAGGTGCTAGTTCTGGGTTTATCACCAAGTTCACTCAGGTGTGTCGGCAAGAACACCACTTAAGGCCAAATGTTCCAGAGTATGAAATAAAGAGCGGAGAAATAGTTCTGATTCTGTTTCTTTATTCCTCTTTCTTGTGTGAGTGAGTTTGAGGGTGAGTGTAATTCTGAGTGTGGTTTCTATAAAGAGAGAAACAAATTACAAATGAATAAATCAAACATATGCATTGTCATGGACTGTGTTCCATTCAGCTTAAACACTCCCAAGAAACTCCTGGACACAGCTGATTCATTTCCAAGAGGTTTACTGGGAATTTTGTGAAACTGCAATACAGTACAATGAGATGTCAATATTATTAATCAAACCCAGATATACAGTATCAGTGTAAATAGCACAGCTTAGCTAACATAGCAGTGTAGCCTATATGATAAACACAAATGAGCTAGTAAAAAACAACCAGCAGCAATAAACAAAGCTAACTTAGCCTTCTCAATAATCTTACAAAATTAAAATAAGCAGTAACCTAATGTTAAACAATGATAATACTCACAGACGTTGCCTTAGCAAAAAGGGAGAAGGAAAAGCGATCGATTCAGAAAACTGACGACTGATAGAGCTCACACATTCCTGTAGCTGATTACCGCATGGCAATTTTTCTTCCCGTTTCCCTACATGCACGGGTACCGCGTTACTATGGTTACGAATATAAACAAACCACACTGAACTACTGAAACAAAGTAGAAACGCATTTCAAGCGACATGACATGCATACACTCATTCCTCTCTAAGCACTAATATACATTACTAAACAAAGCAAACAATAGTCAGAATATAACTATACAGTATATCTCTTAAACTCTAATACTGTAAGCTTAATGTAAAGATTCAAACACTTATTAAATGGGATTCTCAGATTTTCTATTATAAGTTACATTCCCACTAACATAGAAAGCACGACTGTCATCTATGATAATTCACTTTATAGCTTCAACTAACTAAACAGCTGGATGGTTTTATTATGAATAAAAACCCGTACTGAATGCTATATTCCATTCGAGCTAGCAAAGCCCTGACTGAGAAACCTCGATAGCGATCCAAATAACAATATTTACCACCACTTACTTCTTATTTTACTCAACCAAAAAGTACTGATCAATCCTAACAACAAATATGAAAGTATATACACATCTAAACATGATATTACATATCGTTAACTCGACGTACTAAATCAGACGAGTCGAAGCTCGAGCGTGAAATGAACGAACGTGGATATAATTAGCACCACAGTCGCATAACGACTCCTTAAACTCCTAACTCTTATCCACATCAAATAACAGAAATAACTAGTTTAACAAATAATACAATATCACAGATGTACTTAATCTTCTCATTTACGCACACTCTGAAGAAAGGTGCAGCTCACATCTACAATCCGACCCGACCCTCTATCGTACTGCATACTAACTGTGTGACCAGTGTTGCCAGATTGGGACGGTGATTTCCAGCCCAAAAGCTCACCAAAACCCGCCCACTACAAGAAAAAACCGCCCAAAATTTTACTGCCAAAATAATGTGATATAATTTCATTACCATGTCATTTAAGGTTGATAAGCACAATTTGTATCTCCTTAAAACAAAATAACGATGATAAAATTAATAAAAAATAAATACATTTTCCAGGAAAACAAATCAAAACAGGGCAATAATTAAGGAGAATTCGCCAATATGACTAAAATGTCCAGGTGGACACTGTCAAAACGGCAATCAAGAAATGAACCCATGACTTTAACCCTCGGAAGTACACATTGCAGAACATATCGCAGAATTTAGCAGTCAAAACGGATTCATCGTTGATTCAAACCTTTTTCAGCAGCTGTCAGGGACAAGTAGAGTGCAGTCTGGATGATGTAAAGTTGCAGATGTCTGGTTAGGCTGTTGTGCATATGACATGGAGAGAAATCGTCCCATATTTGATTTCAATTCAAGTCATTCAAATGTGCTCTCCTCTCAGAGTTATATTCACCATCGAGTAATCTCCCTCCATGTGTACGTTTATTAGAGTTGCTCACTACTGTACACTCTTTACTGTAGATACAACTTACTGTGTAGGCTATGTCACTTTAGCGATCACTTGAAGCTACGATCTCGCGCTCAATCGCGTCTGCCTGCGGATCGCTGATTGGCTAAAAGTGCGCGCTCGTCGGTGATGTCAACACTAACGCCAGCTGACTCTGCATGAGAGTGTGTGTACAGTAATGTCACGATGACTGATTTTATAGACTACATGCACTTTAGTTTAGTTTTTTTAACCAATTAGACTTTAAAATGTAGATGTTTGAAAACCGCCGAACTGACCCCAAACCAGCCCAAATTTTGACCACCCGCCCAAACCCTTTTTTACCCGCACAATCAAATTCAAAACCGCCCAATCTGGCAACACTGTGTGTGACGTCAGATAGTATACAAACTAGCGCGCGCTTCGGCTACCGTTACAAGCACTGAATAAACGGAAGTAAACGTGAAACAAATCCTAATATGGTAAACTATAGACCTTATTCGCAAACACCGGAAGTAGCTAACCGCGGCCATATTGTTGACATGACATCTGTCCTGCTGCCCCTTACCGCGCGCAGATTTGAGTTGAGGGGAGCAGTAGCCTGGCTTCATCTCGTCGGTATCAAGAGAAGATAATGCTATTATTTGATGTGGGTCCACACCAATCAAGCTTAAGTAAAGACCCGTCCTTATTGCCACTTTGCCAGCCGTAACTTATCCGGATATTTATAACGATCTCGTTCATACAGTATCTGTATACAAACTACAATGCACCTCAACACAAGGCAACATAATGAACGACACTCGTCTCATTCGTGGAGGTGGAAAAACAAGTTCTTTGTGACATGCAAGATTTGTTGTATTAAAATGTAAATGCAAAAGAAAAGGCATGAGAGTCGGTTGTTTTTGTCCATTTTAAGTTTTCATTTAAAATGTTTGCGATTTTAATATAAGTACATGGTTACATATTTGACCAATTGCTTGAGCAACATAATATATAGAAGTAATGCATGGAATAATTGGCTTACGTTGTTGAAATAGTGAGTATGTGTTAAAATAAAAATAGTGAGTACCGGGGTGTTTGTGGTACAGCCGCGGATCAGTTAGTTAGCTACGCACTGCAAACGCAGCATATAGCACTAAAGCACTGTAGCGCGTCCTGCTTCTGTACTGTATACACACCGCACACGCATTCCACACGGATTATTTGTGAAACCTGTGGTAAAATGATGGGAACAGACTTTTCTGTGGTGAGTTGGCTGAAAGTTTAGCCTATTTATCCTAGCTAGCCTCTCCTGCGCTGGCTCAACTCTGTCTCCTTCCCTTCACGCTTTCTGACAGTCGATAACTTATCGCATAAAAACTAACTCCGGGGTTCTTATTGCTGTTGTTAGAACAGACGTGTATTACACAACACACCATCACGCTGTTTAAAAAAAAAAATACAGTGATAATACCATGGATAATACCGACGCTGCCTCGCTTGTCAATTGACAGACTGACAGTTGCCGTGATTTCTATATCAACAATATGGCCGCCGCAAACATTGATGACGCAGATCGAATAACATCTATACTAAATAATAGCAACACTGACATAACTTTGGGGCCTTTTCTACACTGTGTGTGACCTCCTAACTGAACTCCTTTTAACACACATTTAACAGAGAAATAAAATCAGTATATATAACAAAAATAAATAACAGTTTTCTCTTAGTCTTATTAAGTGCAAACAATAAGTGCAAGTGCAACCATGATCAAAGTTAGCACACAGACTCTTTATAATTGTTGTGAAATTGCGATTTTATTTTGCACCAGCAGTTATAGGTATAGGTAGAGAGAAACGAGGCTGGTGTGTTTGTCTCTACAGCTGTTCTTGCGTTCCCATTATAAGTTCAGAAACGGAGCCTCAATTGTCTGTTGTCCTTTATACGTTACAGTGCTCTCTCAATATTCACAGTGCAAACTGAGACCATAGCCGCAAATAAACAGTCCAGAGATGGGTATTGGGAGACAGACTATTGTATGTATATGCAGCCTAATTTGTGCGCAATGCACATCAGGGAGCTTGTGTTTTACCCTTCACTTTCAAATTCGTGACCGCGCGTACTCTGTGTATAGACGAATCCGGCGAAACTACCGGAAGTAAGCGGGCGCCATAACTGAGCTGTTGCTGGGTAGCGTTGCGCCATTGCCTCCTATTGTTTTAGTTGCAACTTGCGTCCACTGGAATAAACAGCCCGCGATTTACGACTGTCACTAACGTTACAACTTTTATAATGTCGAGTGGGAAAACATGTTCCGGTTTAAATTGTTTCAGTGGCGGCAGTAAAGGGCGCATTGGGGCAGTGACGTTAGTAACATTACTGTTATGTCTGTTGTTAATGTTTGATTTGCTTGACTGTGGCAGAATTTTTTTAAATAACAAATTAAACTAACAAATTAAATTAAATATAATGCAGTTTTTGTTATAATAACATTTATTTAATGACATAAGTAAAAAATATAATAAATATGTAATATAGTGCTCAGCAAAATCTCCTCTCTAGCTATTTTTTCTATTCAATTAACATGCTATGGTCATTAAATGGCTTTCCTGAGCTAAACGTAACGTTATGTGACATAATTGTTCTTCTGCTGTTATATTGACCTCTTTCCATGGTTTAAAAACACTAATTGGTCGATATTATGAATACTTTCTAGCTGTACCTTACCCTTGCCTTTTGCAATGTGAAAATGAGATAAATAATGGACACAAATGAAAAACATGAATTTGTTTATTTGATGTCATTCATTTATTTATTGTTGCCAAATGGACAGATCTTTTTATAGTTTCCTCGTTAGCTAACGTTAGCCTAGCTAGCTTGCCAAGCTATTTTCATAAATAATCTGTAAGATCGTTTGTACCTTCATCTGTGACTGGAGGCCACTGTCTAACATCATCAACCCAACAAGTCATTCTGCCTGGCTGTAGCTGTCATCGAGGGTGCGTTATCACGGAGGTTTGTTTACATACCGCTAACAGCTCAGTAATGGCGTCGCCACAAGATGGCAGCCTACACAGAACGCTCGTCGGATTCGTGTATAGGGAGCAGCGGTGCTGAGCGCACACTCTACAAGATTAGACATGTATCAGACGTTAGTCTATGTTGCGCAACGAATCCTCCGCCATCGTCACGCGATCAGTGAACTGTGATTCGTGCGGCACTGATTGCAACGGCAACTCGCGCTGGATGAGCAGAGCAGACTTTTACATTAGTTTATAATGGTTTTTATTTTTTTATAAAAACAACAAAACGATAGTTTAGGCGAATGTGAGTGTAGCGGTGGAATATTCTATGGTAATCTCACGTTCAGTCATGGCCATATCGCGAGACAGCTTTTTCACTCGACGAGATCTCGTCACACCCCTACTATCTACATATTAATCCTTATTCACTCAGAGTCTTTATGGTAGAGATGATCTTACCACAGTATCTCCAGTTTACAGAGAGGATTCGCCAGTAGATCAGAAAGATGCTTCACTCCTGAGTCTCCTAGTTTATTCCCAGACAGATCCAGTTCTCTCAGGTGTGAGGGGTTTGATCTCAGAGCTGAAGCCAGAGCAACACAACCTTCATCTGTGACTCCACAATAACTCAACCTGTAGAGAACAATGACACACATTAAGCCTCTGGTTTTCTTCAGGGTCTTTTTAACCCGCAAATGACTTTTGCTCAAATTAAAAAAAAAAAAAAAAAAAAAAAAATTGTAATGATATCTGTTTTTATGTTAGCGTGAAAAAAATAGTGACACTAGTTGTCTTCGGGTCCCTGGAGACCCCGCATAGTAAATATACAAAATTCATCATCAAAATCAGAAACAACGCAGAACACATAGACAGAAATATATACATATTAATATATATATATATATATATATATATATATATATGTATAAAAACTGTTCTCTTATCATTTGTAAAATAAAATCATCCAAAATGCAGAAACATAACAAAAATAAATTGGTGACACTGACACACTGAAAATGTGCACACACACACACACACACACACTCACACACACACACACACACACACACACACACACACACACACACACACACACACACACACACACACACACACACACTTGTAAGGCTATAAAAAACTCATTTGTTATTGCTGTTCATGTTCATGTCATGTATTTTTACTCAATATGTAATATAACTGTTCATTTCTGTTAATTTTTGTTCTGTTAGTTAGTAACTGAAATGTTGATTAAAATTTTAGAATTAAATTAAAAACAGACGATTGAAATAAATGATAAAATCTAAAAATGTATCTTTGTAACATTGTTCAGGTTTGATTCTAAGCATAACATTATTGAAAAACATTTTTCAGTACAAAAATGCTAAACTTTGACAAAAGTATTTTATTTTTGTTATAATTGTGATTTTATAATATTTAGGTATGAGTCCAACTGAATACAACTTGTGAAAAGATATATTTAGTTAGTCGAATAGCAAATAGTGGAACTCTATAGCCATCTAGTGCATAGCTGCCAACCTAGAAGAAATTTTATGAGTACAACCGCGCGTTGTAAAAATTGTACTTTTATGAGTACAATTTTTGTCATTATTTTGAGAATGCAAGACACACACAGACTATCTTCATAATTCTAGTTTTGACCTCTAAAGGTTTTTTAATTTGACACAAATACAAAGTTTAACTTGCACTGCAATGCAACAGTGAAATTCATGATTGATATTGTATTCCATATAATCTGTGCAGGTCAATTAGTCTAAAATTAAGAAACCCCTAGATAACAGTCAAAAAAAAAAAAAAAAAAAAAAAAACGGTGTGTAGCCTACATGTTATAATTTTAAATTGGCTACTTAATTTATTATTCCAATATACAAATATGATATTATATCCCACAGGGAAAAGGGCTTATATTTGTGACGTGCTATTTTGACATTTGGACATTAGGCTACAAACAGGACACGCATTAGCTGAATAAACTTTCGCCAATCCAAACATATTTATAGAAAACAGTTAACAATGAATAGACAGGAGTCCTGTCACATGACCAATAATATAAGTTTTCGAATAAGACGAATCCGACATAATATAATGAGGGCTGTTAACAGTAAAGCGTCCGTCATTAACGAATTTTAAAACCACGAATGGATAATACAAAAAGCTTTGACATTTTGACATAAAAAAACACAAGTAAGAACTTTGCCTGTCAATTTTTATTTTATAAATATCTTCTCTCTCTGTGTGCGCGAGTGTGTGTTTGTGAGAGAGCTCGCGCAGCACTGATACATGATAGGCTATCATACAACGGTCATTTTTAATCCACAAATTCACCAACTAACTCGCTAGTTTTCATACAAAATAAATATGTATTTATGAATAATATGAACATAATTCGGTACTTTAGTTAACATAATACATAACGTAACACATGCGATACGTTTCTCAACACTGATAATGAAAAAATAAACGCCTGTTTCTCCGGATTCGCGCTTATCAGTCATCCACAAATCACAGCACTTTCATAATCACTAAGACATAGCGATTTCAATTTTATTACGGCCCAAGCCTTGAAAAGGCGAAGATTTATTGTTCAACATTACTTGAGTATTTTATAATTTGCATGGCTGAATGTCTTCCTCTTATCTGAGTTACCATGAATGAATTACGGAGTATTTTTTTAAATAATCCATGCGATCACTCCCGTCCCGTTTGATGACCAATCCATTTTAAAATGAACTCAAATACAATATTTCAACTTTCCACATCCACCCCAGCCCGTTTACCTTCAGGAGTCAGAAGTACCGTGACTGTAGGCCGACTGTCCTCGCTTAAATCAGTCAGACGGCGGCGCGTGCGAGTGGAGCGTGGATCGAGAGGGATTCTTTATTGGTGTCGATTTTCAGTCTCTTTTTAATTATAGGACTTACGCATCTGTCAATCATCTCCGCTTGCAATGTGGGGAATAAACCCAGCGCTATGATTGGTCGAACTCTTCTTCTTTTGCTGTTGCTTGATTTGAGGACTGCGCGTGCACAGAGGCGTCACCAGGTTTTTGCGTAGTTTAGAGTGACAAATCGTACCAGCGTACTTTGAGGTCAAAATGCGCGCCCGCTACGCAAAATGCGTACATGTTGGCAGGTATTCTAGTGGTTAAAATTATTTATTTTTTATTTTAAAACTGCATTTTCCAAAAAAATGGGCACAAATCTTACATTAAACCATATAAAGTTATCCATGTTATCCCCATGAATGAAAGTCAGAAATCTGGGTCTTTTATAAAGTGAATTTTACATAAAATGCTGTTTTTTTGTAAAAAGCCTATTTAAATCAATATTTATTTATAGAAATTTAAAAATATATAAAAATTACAGTAAAATTATATTTGTAAAAAAAATAATAAAAAAAACTATTATTCTGTTACAAAATTAAATGTTTTTGTCTGGGGTCCCTGGAGACCCCAAAGATAACTAGTGTCGGCCCCAAATGAAGATAACACAAGGGTTAAGCCTTTATCCAGAGATAAATATAACACTTAAACAATAAATAACATAATGCTGTCAACATGAAATATATAGAAATACTCATCAGTTCACTTTGTTAAAATGCTTCAGTTATGATTAGGGGATTGAATATACAGTTTGTACAGAATAAAAATCAGTATTTCTATGGAAAGTCCCCATAAAACATGGAAACCCAGCTTGCTCCAACAGAGGCTGAAGCGTGTGGTTATCTATGAGTGTCGTAATATCCCTGTCTAGTGGACGTGTGGAAGCGGCGTGAGACTGAAGCACTGAAAGCCCTCGCGCTGCTCATATGCTGAGAGAGAGATAAGACAGTAGAGCTGACCGATTCAGCTTTACAATACTGTGATCTCCATTCACACACACACACACACACACCATCTTCTTACAATTCCTCTATTAAACCTTTGACTAAATCACATCGCAACACTTTACATCTGTGTTGGCGCTGCCGCTGACCCAGAGAGAGTTGGCATGAAACAGCTTAAATAGAAGTAATGGGATAAAAGTTTAAAGTTCAGATATAAACACTGATCTAGCTTTTGATAGAAACAACTGAAGGCACTCTCTGTAATCTCAGTGAGGTCTGAAAAATGAAATGCCTGATATCACAGCGCTGATAAGCACAGCTCCTCAAAACTCTCCACTGACTTTATCAAGCCCACGGCTTTTAGTTTTTGGGTGGTTTGTAAAACCCTCAACACAGAGGCTTTATCAATTTGCAGATATTCCTCTGTTTTCAAACTAAAATAAAAATCCCTACTAATTTCATCAAAATCGTGTGTATCAAATCGGCTATAAAATCCTGAGCTTCATTCTCTCTCTCTCGCACAGCTCTCTCTCTCACCAGTAGCCATAGCAGCTCCGGAGCCGGTTCTGATCCAGGGTCAGTTTACTCCAGAGGTGTTCAGCGCATGCGTCTCTATTGATGAGGCTCCAGCGGGCCTGACACTTATATCTATATAAAGCTCTGTTACAACAAGCTAATGTTCAGTTTATTATAGTATATATAGCTAATTCTCATCTCATAAAAATGATTTAAAGATTTTAAAATGATTGCACAACCACCAAATAGGAGGCGATATGCACTATGTAAATCAGCGTTTAACAAAAGAAGAAAGTAGTCGTATGGCGCGCTTTTTCTCAGCGTCTGTTTCCATGGCGACTCGTGGATTCGTCTCTGTTGAGAAGGTCTGGTGTGTGAACCATGAAATTAAACAATAAAACCAAAAAATGTGGTTTAATCAAGCAAGAGTTCAGGGTATGTTTGAGGGTAAGATAAGCTTGCTTTCTGGAACACACCCCAGGACACAGGCAGATCTCCAAACCAGGAATAGCAGAAAACAAGGACAACGCTCAGTAATGCCAGGAACTCTAGACAAGACTCTGCGCTGAGACAAACAACTGAACTGGGGAAATAGGCAGAGAGACTGAGGGATCATGAGTGCATATCATTTGTGCAATATCTCTTTTTTAAACAATGAATTAAACATATCA
>JARWKJ010000053.1:0-130195 GCA_029959095.1 Rhinichthys osculus
CTCACTGAAGCTCCGACCACTAACACAACACCTGACCCTGCAGAAGAAGAGAAAACTCACTGAAGCTCCACTAACACACACCTGACCCTGCAGAAGAAGAGAAAACTCACTGAAGCTCCACTAACACACACCTGACCCTTCAGAAGAAGAGAAAACTCACTGAAGCTGCACTAACACAACACCTGACCCTGCAGAAGAAGAGAAAACTCACTGAAGCTCCACTAACACACACCTGACCCTGCAGAAGAAGAGAAAACTCACTGAAGCTGCACTAACACACACCTGACCCTGCAGAAGAAGAGAAAACTCACTGAAGCTCCACTAACACACACCTGACCCTGCAGAAGAAGAGAAAAACTCACTGAAGCTCACTAACACACACCTGACCCTGCAGAAGAAGAGAAAACTCACTGAAGCTCCACTAACACACACCTGACCCTTCAGAAGAAGAGAAAACTCACTGAAGCTCCACTAACACACACCTGACCCTGCAGAGAAGAGAAAACTCACTGAAGCTCCACTAACACACACCTGACCCTGCAGAAGAAGAGAAAACTCACTGAAGCTCCACTAACACACACCTGACCCTGCAGAAGAAGAGAAAACTCACTGAAGCTCCACTAACACACACCTGACCCTGCAGAAGAAGAGAAAACTCACTGAAGCTCCACTAACACACACCTGACCCTGCAGAAGAAGAGAAAACTCACTGAAGCTCACTAACACACACCTGACCCTGCAGAAGAAGAGAAAACTCACTGAAGCTCCACTAACACACACCTGACCCTGCAGAAGAAGAGAAAACTCACTGAAGCTCCACTAACACACACACCTGACCCTGCAGAAGAAGAGAAAACTCACTGAAGCTGCACTAACACACACCTGACCCTGCAGAAGAAGAGAAAACTCACTGAAGCTGCACTAACACACACCTGACCCTTCAGAAGAAGAGAAAACTCACTGAAGCTCCACTAACACACACCTGACCCTGCAGAAGAAGAGAAAAACTCACTGAAGCTGCACTAACACACACCTGACCCTGCAGAAGAAGAGAAAACTCACTGAAGCTGCACTAACACACACCTGACCCTTCAGAAGAAGAGAAAACTCACTGAAGCTCCACTAACACACACCTGACCCTGCAGAAGAAGAGAAAACTCACTGAAGCTGCACTAACACACACCTGACCCTTCAGAAGAAGAGAAAACTCACTGAAGCTCCACTAACACACACCTGACCCTTCAGAAGAAGAGAAAACTCACTGAAGCTCCACTAACACACACCTGACCCTGCAGAAGAAGAGAAAACTCACTGAAGCTCCACTAACACACACCTGACCCTTCAGAAGAAGAGAAAACTCACTGAAGCTGCACTAACACACACCTGACCCTTCAGAAGAAGAGAAAACTCACTGAAGCTCACTAACACACACCTGACCCTTCAGAAGAAGAGAAAACTCACTGAAGCTCCACTAACACACACCTGACCCTGCAGAAGAAGAGAAAACTCACTGAAGCTGCACTAACACACACCTGACCCTGCAGAAGAAGAGAAAACTCACTGAAGCTGCACTAACACACACCTGACCCTGCAGAAGAAGAGAAAACTCACTGAAGCTGCACTAACACACACCTGACCCTGCAGAAGAAGAGAAAACTCACTGAAGCTGCCACTAACACACACCTGACCCTGCAGAAGAAGAGAAAACTCACTGAAGCTGCACTAACACACACCTGACCCTTCAGAAGAAGAGAAAACTCACTGAAGCTCCACTAACACACACCTGACCCTGCAGAAGAAGAGAAAACTCACTGAAGCTCCACTAACACACACCTGACCCTGCAGAAGAAGAGAAAACTCACTGAAGCTGCACTAACACACACCTGACCCTGCAGAAGAAGAGAAAACTCACTGAAGCTCCACTAACACACACCTGACCCTGCAGAAGAAGAGAAAACTCACTGAAGCTCCACTAACACACACCTGACCCTTCAGAAGAAGAGAAAACTCACTGAAGCTCCACTAACACACACCTGACCCTGCAGAAGAAGAGAAAACTCACTGAAGCTCCACTAACACACACCTGACCCTTCAGAAGAAGAGAAAACTCACTGAAGCTCCACTAACACACACCTGACCCTTCAGAAGAAGAGAAAACTCACTGAAGCTCCACTAACACACACCTGACCCTTCAGAAGAAGAGAAAACTCACTGAAGCTCCACTAACACACACCTGACCCTTCAGAGAAGAGAAAACTCACTGAAGCTCCACTAACACACACCTGACCCTTCAGAAGAAGAGAAACTCACTGAAGCTCCACTAACACACACCTGACCCTGCAGAAGAAGAGAAAACTCACTGAAGCTCCACTAACACACACCTGACCCTGCAGAAGAAGAGAAAACTCACTGAAGCTGCACTAACACACACCTGACCCTTCAGAAGAAGAGAAAACTCACTGAAGCTCCACTAACACACACCTGACCCTTCAGAAGAAGAGAAAACTCACTGAAGCTCCACTAACACACACCTGACCCTTCAGAAGAAGAGAAAACTCACTGAAGCTCCACTAACACACACCTGACCCTGCAGAAGAAGAGAAAAACTCACTGAAGCTCCACTAACACACACCTGACCCTTCAGAAGAAGAGAAAACTCACTGAAGCTCCACTAACACACACCTGACCCTGCAGAAGAAGAGAAAACTCACTGAAGCTCCACTAACACACACCTGACCCTGCAGAAGAAGAGAAAACTCACTGAAGCTCCACTAACACACACCTGACCCTTCAGAAGAAGAGAAAACTCACTGAAGCTCCACTAACACACACCTGACCCTGCAGAAGAAGAGAAAACTCACTGAAGCTCCACTAACACACACCTGACCCTGCAGAAGAAGAGAAAACTCACTGAAGCTCCACTAACACACACCTGACCCTGCAGAAGAAGAGAAAACTCACTGAAGCTCCACTAACACACACCTGACCCTGCAGAAGAAGAGAAAACTCACTGAAGCTGCACTAACACACACCTGACCCTGCAGAAGAAGAGAAAACTCACTGAAGCTGCACTAACACACACCTGACCCTTCAGAAGAAGAGAAAACTCACTGAAGCTCCACTAACACACACCTGACCCTTCAGAAGAAGAGAAAACTCACTGAAGCTCCACTAACACACACCTGACCCTGCAGAAGAAGAGAAAACTCACTGAAGCTGCACTAACACACACCTGACCCTGCAGAAGAAGAGAAAACTCACTGAAGCTGCACTAACACACACCTGACCCTTCAGAAGAAGAGAAAACTCACTGAAGCTGCACTAACACACACCTGACCCTTCAGAAGAAGAGAAAACTCACTGAAGCTCCACTAACACACACCTGACCCTTCAGAAGAAGAGAAAACTCACTGAAGCTCCACTAACACACACCTGACCCTGCAGAAGAAGAGAAAACTCACTGAAGCTGCACTAACACACACCTGACCCTGCAGAAGAAGAGAAAACTCACTGAAGCTGCACTAACACACACCTGACCCTGCAGAAGAAGAGAAAACTCACTGAAGCTCCACTAACACACACCTGACCCTGCAGAAGAAGAGAAAACTCACTGAAGCTCCACTAACACACACCTGACCTGCAGAAGAAGAGAAAACTCACTGAAGCTCCACTAACACACACCTGACCCTTCAGAAGAAGAGAAAACTCACTGAAGCTCCACTAACACACACCTGACCCTTCAGAAGAAGAGAAAACTCACTGAAGCTCCACTAACACACACCTGACCCTTCAGAAGAAGAGAAAACTCACTGAAGCTCCACTAACACACACCTGACCTGCAGAAGAAGAGAAAACTCACTGAAGCTCCACTAACACACACCTGACCCTTCAGAAGAAGAGAAACTCACTGAAGCTCCACTAACACACACCTGACCCTGCAGAAGAAGAGAAAACTCACTGAAGCTCCACTAACACACACCTGACCCTGCAGAAGAAGAGAAAACTCACTGAAGCTCCACTAACACACACCTGACCCTTCAGAAGAAGAGAAAACTCACTGAAGCTCCACTAACACACACCTGACCCTGCAGAAGAAGAGAAAACTCACTGAAGCTGCACTAACACACACCTGACCCTTCAGAAGAAGAGAAAACTCACTGAAGCTCCACTAACACACACCTGACCCTGCAGAAGAAGAGAAAACTCACTGAAGCTCCACTAACACACACCTGACCCTGCAGAAGAAGAGAAAACTCACTGAAGCTCCACTAACACACACCTGACCCTTCAGAAGAAGAGAAAACTCACTGAAGCTCCACTAACACACACCTGACCCTGCAGAAGAAGAGAAAACTCACTGAAGCTCCACTAACACACACCTGACCCTGCAGAAGAAGAGAAAACTCACTGAAGCTGCACTAACACACACCTGACCCTGCAGAAGAAGAGAAAACTCACTGAAGCTGCACTAACACACACCTGACCCTTCAGAAGAAGAGAAAACTCACTGAAGCTCCACTAACACACACCTGACCCTGCAGAAGAAGAGAAAACTCACTGAAGCTCCACTAACACACACCTGACCCTTCAGAAGAAGAGAAAACTCACTGAAGCTCCACTAACACACACCTGACCCTGCAGAAGAAGAGAAAACTCACTGAAGCTCCACTAACACACACCTGACCCTTCAGAAGAAGAGAAACTCACTGAAGCTGCACTAACACACACCTGACCCTGCAGAAGAAGAGAAAACTCACTGAAGCTCCACTAACACACACCTGACCCTTCAGAAGAAGAGAAAACTCACTGAAGCTCCACTAACACACACCTGACCCTTCAGAAGAAGAGAAAACTCACTGAAGCTGCACTAACACACACCTGACCCTGCAGAAGAAGAGAAAACTCACTGAAGCTCCACTAACACACACCTGACCCTTCAGAAGAAGAGAAAACTCACTGAAGCTGCACTAACACACACCTGACCCTTCAGAAGAAGAGAAAACTCACTGAAGCTCCACTAACACACACCTGACCCTTCAGAAGAAGAGAAAACTCACTGAAGCTCCACTAACACACACCTGACCCTGCAGAAGAAGAGAAAACTCACTGAAGCTGCACTAACACACACCTGACCCTGCAGAAGAAGAGAAAACTCACTGAAGCTGCACTAACACACACCTGACCCTGCAGAAGAAGAGAAAACTCACTGAAGCTCCACTAACACACACCTGACCCTTCAGAAGAAGAGAAAACTCACTGAAGCTCCACTAACACACACCTGACCTGCAGAAGAAGAGAAAACTCACTGAAGCTGCACTAACACACACCTGACCCTGCAGAAGAAGAGAAAACTCACTGAAGCTGCACTAACACACACCTGACCCTGCAGAAGAAGAGAAAACTCACTGAAGCTGCACTAACACACACCTGACCCTTCAGAAGAAGAGAAAACTCACTGAAGCTCCACTAACACACACCTGACCCTGCAGAAGAAGAGAAAACTCACTGAAGCTCCACTAACACACACCTGACCCTTCAGAAGAAGAGAAAACTCACTGAAGCTCCACTAACACACACCTGACCCTGCAGAAGAAGAGAAAACTCACTGAAGCTGCACTAACACACACCTGACCCTGCAGAAGAAGAGAAAACTCACTGAAGCTGCACTAACACACACCTGACCCTTCAGAAGAAGAGAAAACTCACTGAAGCTCCACTAACACACACCTGACCCTGCAGAAGAAGAGAAAACTCACTGAAGCTGCACTAACACACACCTGACCCTGCAGAAGAAGAGAAAACTCACTGAAGCTGCACTAACACACACCTGACCCTGCAGAAGAAGAGAAAACTCACTGAAGCTCCACTAACACACACCTGACCCTGCAGAAGAAGAGAAAACTCACTGAAGCTCCACTAACACACACCTGACCCTGCAGAAGAAGAGAAAACTCACTGAAGCTGCACTAACACACACCTGACCCTGCAGAAGAAGAGAAAACTCACTGAAGCTGCACTAACACACACCTGACCCTGCAGAAGAAGAGAAAACTCACTGAAGCTCCACTAACACACACCTGACCCTGCAGAAGAAGAGAAAACTCACTGAAGCTCCACTAACACACACCTGACCCTGCAGAAGAAGAGAAAACTCACTGAAGCTCCACTAACACACACCTGACCCTGCAGAAGAAGAGAAAACTCACTGAAGCTGCACTAACACACACCTGACCCTGCAGAAGAAGAGAAAACTCACTGAAGCTCCACTAACACACACCTGACCCTGCAGAAGAAGAGAAACTCACTGAAGCTCCACTAACACACACCTGACCCTTCAGAAGAAGAGAAAACTCACTGAAGCTCCACTAACACACACCTGACCCTGCAGAAGAAGAGAAAACTCACTGAAGCTGCACTAACACACACCTGACCCTTCAGAAGAAGAGAAAACTCACTGAAGCTCCACTAACACACACCTGACCCTGCAGAAGAAGAGAAAACTCACTGAAGCTGCACTAACACACACCTGACCCTGCAGAAGAAGAGAAAACTCACTGAAGCTGCACTAACACACACCTGACCCTGCAGAAGAAGAGAAAACTCACTGAAGCTGCACTAACACACACCTGACCCTGCAGAAGAAGAGAAAACTCACTGAAGCTCCACTAACACACACCTGACCCTGCAGAAGAAGAGAAAACTCACTGAAGCTCCACTAACACACACCTGACCCTGCAGAAGAAGAGAAAACTCACTGAAGCTGCACTAACACACACCTGACCCTGCAGAAGAAGAGAAAACTCACTGAAGCTGCACTAACACACACCTGACCCTGCAGAAGAAGAGAAAACTCACTGAAGCTCCACTAACACACACCTGACCCTGCAGAAGAAGAGAAAACTCACTGAAGCTCCACTAACACACACCTGACCCTGCAGAAGAGGAGAAAACTCACTGAAGCTGCACTAACACACACCTGACCCTGCAGAAGAAGAGAAAACTCACTGAAGCTCCACTAACACACACCTGACCCTGCAGAAGAAGAGAAAACTCACTGAAGCTGCACTAACACACACCTGACCCTGCAGAAGAAGAGAAAACTCACTGAAGCTCCACTAACACACACCTGACCCTTCAGAAGAAGAGAAAACTCACTGAAGCTCCACTAACACACACCTGACCCTGCAGAAGAAGAGAAAACTCACTGAAGCTCCACTAACACACACCTGACCCTTCAGAAGAAGAGAAAACTCACTGAAGCTCCACTAACACACACCTGACCCTGCAGAAGAAGAGAAAACTCACTGAAGCTCCACTAACACACACCTGACCCTTCAGAAGAAGAGAAAACTCACTGAAGCTCCACTAACACACACCTGACCCTGCAGAAGAAGAGAAAACTCACTGAAGCTCCACTAACACACACCTGACCCTGCAGAAGAAGAGAAAACTCACTGAAGCTCCACTAACACACACCTGACCCTTCAGAAGAAGAGAAAACTCACTGAAGCTCCACTAACACACACCTGACCCTGCAGAAGAAGAGAAAACTCACTGAAGCTGCACTAACACACACCTGACCCTGCAGAAGAAGAGAAAACTCACTGAAGCTGCAGTCCGCAGTTTTTCCTCTTTGTCGCCATCTCTGTTCAAAATCTGCAATTGCAGTTATTCGCGTAATTATCAGCTTTACGCGGGTTTGGCCTCGGCGCGGCACAGCGCGGATGAACACAGTGTTTGAGGAGAGTGTGTGTGTCAGTCGCCGTGTGGATACTGGCATTCAGAATCACAGATTATACTTTTTGGAAGTATGACCAACATAATAATTTTCACCGGAAAATGTCCTCTGAACAAGTGAGTAACATCCACTTCTGTTCTGGTTCTGACCAACTAAGGGGAAAAATCATTGCAGACTGCAGTAGCCTAAATCATCGCGCTGATTAAATCTAACAATCGCTTATCATATCACGTAAAACCGTGCAAATTATACTTTGTTCTCAAATTGTTAATGTTCAACATCAGCATTGCGTGACTACATGTAATGCCCTTCCGATATTGTCCTTGTTTTCGCACGGGCCGGTTGCAGTCGCTTCTTCTGTCGCCGCTCCGAAGTCCGAACGCAGTGTTTGAGTCGGGTGAGTCTCCGGCTGTCACTGGTGATCGTCTGAACCTTTCTGGATCCGCCATCAAATAGATATGTTTAATTATATCAAGTGCTGTGAGAAAAGGCTATAAATCTCCACCTCCAACATCCTCACACTCAGCCTACTAGCCGAGACTCTTCTTTATGTGTACAGATGTGTGTGTACAGAAGTGTGTGTACGTGTGTGTACAGATGTGTGTGTACAGATGTGTGTGTACAGAAGTGTGTGTACAGATGTGTGTGTACAGAAGTGTGTGTACAGATGTGTGTGTACAGAAGTGTGTGTACAGAAGTGTGTGTACAGATGTGTGTGTACAGATGTGTGTGTACAGAAGTGTGTGTACAGATGTGTGTGTACAGAAGTGTGTGTACAGAAGTGTGTGTACAGATGTGTGTGTACAGATGTGTGTGTACAGATGTGTGTGTACAGATGTGTGTGTACAGATGTGTGTGTGCAGATGTGTGTGTACAGATGTGTGTGTACAGAAGTGTGTGTACAGATGTGTGTGTGCAGATGTGTGTGTACAGATGTGTGTGTACAGAAGTGTGTGTACAGATGTGTGTGTACAGAAGTGTGTGTACAGAAGTGTGTGTACAGATGTGTGTGTACAGATGTGTGTGTACAGATGTGTGTGTACAGATGTGTGTGTACAGATGTGTGTGTGCAGATGTGTGTGTACAGATGTGTGTGTACAGAAGTGTGTGTACAGATGTGTGTGTGCAGATGTGTGTGTACAGATGTGTGTGTACAGAAGTGTGTGTACAGATGTGTGTGTACAGAAGTGTGTGTACAGAAGTGTGTGTACAGATGTGTGTGTACAGATGTGTGTGTACAGATGTGTGTGTACAGAAGTGTGTGTACAGATGTGTGTGTACAGAAGTGTGTGTACAGATGTGTGTGTACAGAAGTGTGTGTACGTGTGTGTACAGATGTGTGTGTACAGATGTGTGTGTGCAGATGTGTGTGTACAGATGTGTGTGTACAGATGTGTGTGTACAGAAGTGTGTGTACAGAAGTGTGTGTACAGATGTGTGTGTACAGATGTGTGTGTACAGATGTGTGTGTACAGAAGTGTGTGTACAGATGTGTGTGTACAGAAGTGTGTGTACAGATGTGTGTGTACAGATGTGTGTGTACAGAAGTGTGTGTACAGATGTGTGTGTACAGAAGTGTGTGTACAGATGTGTGTGTACAGAAGTGTGTGTACGTGTGTGTACAGATGTGTGTGTACAGATGTGTGTGTGCAGATGTGTGTGTACAGATGTGTGTGTACAGATGTGTGTGTACAGAAGTGTGTGTACAGAAGTGTGTGTACAGATGTGTGTGTACAGATGTGTGTGTACAGATGTGTGTGTACAGATGTGTGTGTGCAGATGTGTGTGTACAGATGTGTGTGTACAGATGTGTGTGTACAGATGTGTGTGTACAGAAGTGTGTGTACAGAAGTGTGTGTACAGATGTGTGTGTACAGATGTGTGTGTACAGATGTGTGTGTACAGATGTGTGTGTACAGAAGTGTGTGTACAGATGTGTGTGTACAGAAGTGTGTGTACGTGTGTGTACAGATGTGTGTGTACAGATGTGTGTGTGCAGATGTGTGTGTACAGATGTGTGTGTACAGATGTGTGTGTACAGATGTGTGTGTACAGAAGTGTGTGTACAGATGTGTGTGTACAGAAGTGTGTGTACAGATGTGTGTGTACAGATGTGTGTGTACAGATGTGTGTGTACAGAAGTGTGTGTACAGATGTGTGTGTACAGATGTGTGTGTACAGATGTGTGTGTACAGATGTGTGTGTACAGATGTGTGTGTACAGAAGTGTGTGTACAGAAGTGTGTGTACAGATGTGTGTGTACAGATGTGTGTGTACAGATGTGTGTGTACAGAAGTGTGTGTACAGATGTGTGTGTACAGAAGTGTGTGTACAGATGTGTGTGTACAGATGTGTGTGTACAGATGTGTGTGTGCAGATGTGTGTGTGCAGATGTGTGTGTACAGAAGTGTGTACAGATGTGTGTGTGCAGATGTGTGTGTACAGAAGTGTGTGTACAGATGTGTGTGTACAGATGTGTGTGTACAGATGTGTGTGTACAGATTTGTGTGTGCAGATGTGTGTGTGCAGATGTGTGTGTACAGATGTGTGTGTACAGATGTGTGTGTACAGAAGTGTGTGTACAGATGTGTGTGTACAGATGTGTGTGTGCAGATGTGTGTGTACAGATGTGTGTGTGCAGAAGTGTGTGTACGTGTGTGTGCAGATGTGTGTGTACAGATGTGTGTGTGCAGATGTGTGTGTGCAGATGTGTGTGTGCAGATGTGTGTGTACAGATGTGTGTGTACAGATGTGTGTGTGCAGATGTGTGTGTACAGATGTGTGTGTGCAGAAGTGTGTGTACGTGTGTGTGCAGATGTGTGTGTACAGATGTGTGTGTGCAGATGTGTGTGTGCAGATGTGTGTGTGCAGATGTGTGTGTACAGATGTGTGTGTGCAGATGTGTGTGTGCAGATGTGTGTGTGCAGATGTGTGTGTACAGATGTGTGTGTACAGATGTGTGTGTACAGAAGTGTGTGTACAGATGTGTGTGTACAGATGTGTGTGTGCAGATGTGTGTGTACAGATGTGTGTGTGCAGAAGTGTGTGTACGTGTGTGTGCAGATGTGTGTGTACAGATGTGTGTGTGCAGATGTGTGTGTGCAGATGTGTGTGTGCAGATGTGTGTGTGCAGATGTGTGTGTACAGATGTGTGTGTGCAGATGTGTGTGTGCAGATGTGTGTGTGCAGATGTGTGTGTGCAGATGTGTGTGTACAGATGTGTGTGTGCAGATGTGTGTGTACAGATGTGTGTGTGCAGATGTGTGTGTGCAGATGTGTGTGTGCAGAAGTGTGTGTACGTGTGTGTACAGATGTGTGTGTACAGATGTGTGTGTACAGATGTGTGTGTGCAGATGTGTGTGTACAGATGTGTGTGTGCAGATGTGTGTGTGCAGATGTGTGTGTACAGATGTGACGTAATGACGCAAAGACATGCTCAAGTCTCCTGCGGAAATCCACCAGTACCACCGGAATTAAAAACATTATTACAAGCTTGCCGTTTTGAATCGAGCTAAGGCAAGCAGAGAGTGTTGAACACTGGCTGGTTATGTATTTGCTCAAAAAAATTATTTTGGATAATTTTTAACCCAAAAAAGCTACGGACTACAGCTTTAAGCTCAACTAACACATACCAACAACAACAGAGGCAGCATGTGCGCGCGCACGCACACGGGCACACGCACACAAACATATGCTTGTTGACAGTCATAAATCATTCTTACCATAACCCAGTTTCTAAGTCATACAGCCAAAGCTCGTCATTTGGAAGAAAAACTTCATGTTCTGCCACCGACTGAAGAATCAATCATCAGAAAGAACAATAATTTTTATTTGTGCAGTAAAAGTGTTATCAAACATGAACTGTTAAATGGTAAACACTGTCCATTTTTGAGCAGAAATATGTGAAATATTCAAGATTATTATTATTACCACATAACCACCCCAGACATATAAATACTGTCCGTCCGCCGCCGCGGTGTGTCCGCTTCTCTCTCGAGCCACTGTTTCACTCATCACGATTATTAATAGTCCTGATATTAGTACAGTAACCGAGGGACTGGATCTGGCAGCTCGTGTCACGCGCAAAACAACAACATGCAGCGACGCGCGTGCGCGTGTGTGAAAGAACGCTTCTTCTGTCTCTTTAGTTTTCTGTCAGTCATCTTAATCAATACTTTTACAAACAAAGGGTCTTATCTGAAACAAAACTAATACAAAAAAAAAACTGTTAACAAAGAGGAATTTAACTGTAGCTGAGGCACTAAACACGGCTTTTATTTTGAAAGGTGTAGAAATGTAACTGTAGCTGAGGAACTAAACACGGCTTTTATTTTGAAGTGCGATGTTACGGAAGCGCCAGTTGCGCGGGAGCGGCAGATGAAGATGGACGCGCGCAGAGTGAAGCTGAAAGTGAGCGCGGGATTTAAAATGCGCGGATTAATCCTGCGACCGTACGTGGAGCTCAGTTCATCAACATTGGTTTATTCGCGCCGTGTTCGCCAGGGTTGTTGTGCAGTGATGATTCGTGTTTCCCCCGCAGGGAGTCCAGCCGGTTTCTGCTGCAGGTTCTGGAGTCCGTCAGTGAAGCGGATCTGGATGAAGTTCTGGAGAGAATCTTAGATGCTGTTGAAAAGCAGCCTCGTATGTCTGTTTTACCACCATCATCATCATCATGATGATGATTGTTTGTTATTGTTTTGATGATGATTGTTGTTATGATGATGAGTTCTGTCTGTGTTGTCAGTGTCGTCCAGCATGATTGAACTGTCTGTGGCAGAAGCGGCTGTTCAGGACTGCAGTCAGTCATGTGATGAGACCATGTAAGACACACACACACACACACACACACACACACACACACACACACACACACACACACACACACACACACACACACACACACACACACACACACACAGCAGTCAGTCAGTCAGTCAGTCATGTGATGAGACCATGTAAGACACACACACACACACACACACACACACACACACACACACACACACACACACACACAGCAGTCAGTCAGTCATGTGATGAGACCATGTAAGACACACACACACACACACACACACACACACACACACACACACACACACACACACAGCAGTCAGTCAGTCATGTGATGAGACCATGTAAGACACACACACACACACACACACACACACACACACACACACAGCAGTCAGTCAGTCATGTGATGAGACCATGTAAGACACACACACACACACACACACACACACACACACACAGCAGTCAGTCAGTCAGACAGACATGTGATGAGACCATGTAAGACACACACACACACACACACACACACACAACAGTCAGTCATGTGATGAGACCATGTAAGACACACACACACACACACACAACACACACACAACAGTCAGTCATGTGATGAGACCATGTAAGACACACACACACACACACACAACAGTCAGTCATGTGATGAGACCATGTAAGACACACACTCTCTCTCTCTCACACACACACACACACACACACACACACACAACAGTCAGACATGTGATGAGACCATGTAAGACACACACACACACACACACACACACACACACACACACACACACACACACACAACAGTCAGTCAGTCAGACATGTGATAAGACCATGTAAGACACACACTCTCTCTCTCTCTCTCACAAACACACACACACACACACACACACAACAGTCAGTCAGACATGTGATAAGACCATGTAAGACACACACACTCTCTCTCTCTTTCTCTCTCTCTCTCACTCACACACACACACATCAGTCAGTCATGTGATGAGACCATGTAAGACACACACACTCTCTCTCTCTCACTCACACACACACACACACACACACACACACACACACACTTAACTCTATAGTGTTTTTACTGCCAGTCACGTTCATGTTCTTTGGTTTCAGTGATAACGTTTTCAACATCATCGGAGCGTTCGATGTTCCTCGATTCGTCTTCAGCTCAGAGAGGAAGAAATTTGTACAGTAAGGAATAAAAAACAATATAATAATGATAATCAAGTGCATGTGGTTTGTTATTTGAGTGTTAACATTGAAAATGTAATATTTATGTTATATTATAGTATTTATTAATAATTTAAATTAATTTGATTTATTTTCAATTGTTCAATTATTTTAATTCTATTTTCACATTTACAAATTTTATGTGCTTTTTACATTATTATGATTATTATATAGATTTAATTCATTTTAATTTCAGTTTTAGTAATTTATTACTTCATCTTAAACCCAAGGCACTATTTCTATTTATTTTTTTTAATAGTTTTTCATCAAATATTTTATTTCAGATTTATTTCTATTACTGAAAACAAATGAGGTTTATTGAACAATATCAACAATATATATAACAATATCCATAAAAACCATGTACTCTGTAGGCGATGTGTTCAGGTCACGTGTGAATGCAGACGTGCGCTTCTCTGTGTGTGTGTGTGTGTGTGTGTGTGTGTGTGTGTGGCTGGTTTAGTGTCGGCATGACGACACACGCGGCGCCGAAGCTGTGCGGCGAGTCCAGAGATAAAGCCGAGCTCTTCCGAGAGCGATACACCATCCTGCAACAGGCAAGGCTCCACATCTGCCTTTTATGATCTCAACTGATGTCATCATAGTGTGTAGAACTACCCCGTCTCAGCTGATCCGGTCACCAACACAGACGCACTCAGGCTTCACCTATGCAGTCATTCAGGAAGACATGTGACCGTTGTGATTGTAATGCATTGTGAATGACTGAACACTCACCTGTCAATCAAGCGCTGCACTGAAACGAATCGGCTATGCCTAATAGTCACACTGAGCACTTTAGATAACGAGTGTTTTTAACTTCATGCAGTGACAGATCATTTGCAGTGAATAAATATGTACTAAATGAACCAGTATAATTATCAGGCTGAGGGTCGTAGTGGAGACATCGCAGGACACACACGCTAATCGCAGGACACACACGCTAATCGCAGGACACACACGCTAATCGCAGGACACACACGCTAATCGCAGGACACACACGCTAATCGCAGGACACACACGCTAATCGCAGGACACACACGCTAATCGCAGGACACACACGCTAATCGCAGGACACACACGCTAATCGCAGGACACACACGCTAATCGCAGGACACACACGCTAATCGCAGGACACACACGCTAATCGCAGGACACACACGCTAATCGCAGGAGTTAACCGAGTTTCTTTATCATGATCTGTGTGACAGCGGACGCACAGGCACGAGCTCTTCACTCCTCCGGTTATTGGTTCAACTCCAGATGAAGGGAGAAACAAGTTCCAGGTAAACATGAGCAACCCTCGCTGCTGAAGATGTGTGTATCGCCGCTTCACGATCTGTGACTGATCCAGCTCTTCATGTTGCAGCTGAAGACGGTGGAAGCTCTCCTGGGCAGCACCGCTAAAGTCGGAGAAGTGATCGTCCTCGGCATGATCACACAGCTGAAAGAGGTATTCCTGCGCTCACACACACACACACACACACACTCATGCTCTCTTCAGGAGTGGAGTCTAGCCAAGTATGGTGTTCCACAGACACACAGCAGCGAGTATTGAACACACACACACACACACACACACACACACACAGCAGTGAGTATTGAACACACACACACACACACACACAGCAGCGAGTATTGAACACACACACACACACACACACACACACACACACACACACAGCAGTGAGTATTGAACACACACACACACACACACAGCAGTGAGTATTGAACACACACACACACACACACACAGCAGCGAGTATTGAACACACACACACACACACAGCAGCGAGTATTGAACACACACACACACACACACACACACAGCAGCGAGTATTGAACACACACACACACACACACAGCAGCGAGTATTAAACACACACACACACACACAGCAGTGAGTATTGAACACACACACACACACACAGCAGCGAGTATTGAACACACACACACAGCAGCGAGTATTGAACACACACACACACACACAGCAGCGAGTATTGAACACACACACACACACACACACAGCAGCGAGTATTGAACACACACACAGCAGCGAGTATTGAACACACACACAGCAGCGAGTATTGAACACACACACAGCAGCGAGTATTGAACACACACACACACACACACAGCAGCGAGTATTGAACACACACACACACACAGCAGCGAGTATTGAACACACACACACACACACAGCAGCGAGTATTGAACACACACACACACACACACACACAGCAGCGAGTATTGAACACACACACACACACACACACAGCAGCGAGTATTGAACACACACACACACACACACACACACAGCAGTGAGTATTGAACACACACACACACACACACAGCAGCGAGAATTGAACACACACACACACACACACAGCAGCGAGTATTGAACACACACACACACACACACACACAGCAGTGAGTATTGAACACACACACACACACACAGCAGCGAGTATTGAACACACACACACACACACTTAGAGGAGTGAGTAGTGAACACACACACACACACACAGCAGTGAGTATTGAACACACACACACACACAGCAGCGAGTATTGAACACAGACACTAGGGGAGTAACGCTACATGTATTCGTATTGAACCGTTTCGGTTCGAGGCTTCCGGTTCGGTACGCATACAAACCGAACGATTCCTTGGACCATTTTTCCTGCCGACAAAATCCGCGCTGGTGCGATCACCACAACGCTGCGCAACATCAAATGGCAAGCGTAATGAAACTGCGCTACTCATTATATTGTGCTTCACGGACCATTATCAGTTCAGACCAGCACCATCTGTGCAGCGCGAGCCGATCTCGATCAAGCGACACTGTTACAACACAGCGCTAAGATCCAGTGAAGAAAACATTTGAGTTCGCCACTGAAGTAATAACATCGCTGCGAGATCTAGTGAGAAGCATTCACATTTCTCCGTTATTAACCGTAGATCTCTATCAGATCAAACAGCGCTGACGTGGACACCAGGAGAAACATTGTGCCGTGAATGATCTAGTAATACTTCACGTCCACAGACCAGCAACACTCACCATGGATTTAATATAGTAACACTCACTGTAACCTTGCCTGGAATAGTGAAATGCTTTCAAGTACTTCACACATGTTTTTCCAGCACTTCAAAACTCAAATATTATATAAATAAATATTTGAAGAGTTCAGATGCAAAAGCCTCTATAAGTGCCATTTGAAATTTTCTTCTAGAATGATCATTTTTATGAAGCTTGTATATTTAAGTTCAGTAATTTCACTCAAATGACAATTAATAGGTAATCTTCATTGCCATTTAAGTGAAATTACTGAACTTAAATATACAAGCTTGATAAAAATAAAGAAAATTTCAAATGGCTTTTGCATCTGAACTCTTCATATATTTAAATGTTATTTTTAATGTGATGACCAAAACATTATTTGTTCATCCTTCAAAGATGACCCCCATTTATAAACCTGAAAGTTTCAAGATGAAGGAAAACTCACACTTATTTAAAAAAAATATTTTTTCTTTTAACAAATAGGAAATTTCTCTGGCATTTCTTACTTTTTGCTGTATCGACAACGTACCGAACCGTGACTTTAAAACCGAGGTACGTACCGAACCGTGATTTTTGTGTACCGTTACACCCCTAACACACACACAGCAGTTTAGAAACGCAACAAGCAATCCATCCAGGGCATGGCCCATTTAAATGTGTCCAGAATAACATGTACAGTGGTAGGGTTATAAGTCTTGTTTGATTAGAAGTGTTAATAGAGACACATCAATATAAATTCTAGGCCCTTGATTGGAACATTAGCGTGTTGATTAGAGTGGGTAGTGCGAATCGGACTGATCCGTGAGCGAGAGAAAACACAGATGCCTAAACTTTTCAGAACACTTGCTTCCTGACTCCAGGATTTCATGTTGATATATTCTCTTCATCCTCTGTTCTTTCAGGGCAAGTTCTACCTGGAGGACCTGAGTGGCACAGTGCAGCTCAATATATCAAAGGCAATATCCTTCCTGTGTTTATCATGAAGCACATGTGCTGCTGTCTTAGAGGATGTTTTCCGTTTGTTCCTTAACGCTCATCATACCAGTTTCACAGCGGCCTTTACACAGAGTCCTGCTTCGTTCTGGCTGAGGGTGAGTCTCTGTCCCGCTGCCGTCTGAAACTCCTGACCCTGATCTGATCTCTGTAATCACATGCTCTGATCTGATCTCTGTAATCACATGCTCTGATCTGATCTCTATAATCACATGCTCTGATCTGATCTCTATAATCACATGCTTGCTCTGATCTGATCTCTATAATCACATGCTCTGATCTGATCTCTATAATCACATGCTCTGATCTGATCTCTATAATCACATGCTCTGATCTGATCTCTGTTATCACATGCTCTGATCTGATCTCTATAATCACATGCTTGCTCTGATCTGATCTCTATAATCACATGCTCTGATCTGATCTCTATAATCACATGCTTGCTCTGATCTGATCTCTATAATCACATGCTCTGATCTGATCTCTGTAATCACATGCTCTGATCTGATCTCTGTAATCACATGCTCTGATCTGATCTCTGTAATCACATGCTCTGATCTGATCTCTGTTATCACATGCTCTGATCTGATCTCTATAATCACATGCTTGCTCTGATCTGATCTCTATAATCACATGCTCTGATCTGATCTCTGTAATCACATGCTCTGATCTGATCTCTGTAATCACATGCTCTGATCTGATCTCTATAATCACATGCTCTGATCTGATCTCTATAATCACATGCTCTGATCTGATCTCTATAATCACATGCTCTGATCTGATCTATAATCACATGCTCTGATCTGATCTCTATAATCACATGCTCTGATCTGATCTCTATAATCACATGCTCTGATCTGATCTCTGTAATCACATGCTCTGATCTGATCTCTATAATCACATGCTCTGATCTGATCTCTATAATCACATGCTCTGATCTGATCTCTGTTATCACATGCTCTGATCTGATCTCTATAATCACATGCTTGCTCTGATCTGATCTCTATAATCACATGCTCTGATCTGATCTCTATAATCACATGCTCTGATCTGATCTTTATAATCACATGCTCTGATCTGATCTCTATAATCACATGCTCTGATCTGATCTCTGTTATCACATGCTCTGATCTGATCTCTGTAATCACATGCTCTGATCTGATCTCTATAATCACATGCTTGCTCTGATCTGATCTCTGTTATCACATGCTCTGATCTGATCTCTGTAATCACATGCTCTGATCTGATCTCTATAATCACATGCTCTGATCTGATCTTTATAATCACATGCTCTGATCTGATCTCTATAATCACATGCTTGCTCTGATCTGATCTCTGTAATCACATGCTCTGATCTGATCTCTATAATCACATGCTCTGATCTGATCTTTATAATCACATGCTCTGATCTGATCTCTATAATCACATGCTCTGATCTGATCTCTGTTATCACATGCTCTGATCTGATCTCTGTAATCACATGCTCTGATCTGATCTCTATAATCACATGCTTGCTCTGATCTGATCTCTGTTATCACATGCTCTGATCTGATCTCTGTAATCACATGCTCTGATCTGATCTCTATAATCACATGCTCTGATCTGATCTCTATAATCACATGCTCTGATCTGATCTCTGTAATCACATGCTCTGATCTGATCTCTGTAATCACATGCTCTGATCTGATCTCTGTAATCACATGCTCTGATCTGATCTCTATAATCACATGCTCTGATCTGATCTCTGTAATCACATGCTCTGATCTGATCTCTAGAATCACATGCTCTGATCTGATCTCTAGAATCACATGCTCTGATCTGATCTCTAGAATCACATGCTCTGATCTGATCTCTATAATCACATGTTCTGATCTGATCTCTATAATCACATGCTCTGATCTGATCTCTGTAATCACATGCTCTGATCTGATCTCTGTAATCACATGCTCTGATCTGATCTCTGTAATCACATGCTCTGATCTGATCTCTAATCACATGCTCTGATCTGATCTCTATAATCACATGCTCTGATCTGATCTCTGTAATCACATGTTCTGATCTGATCTCTAGAATCACATGCTCTGATCTGATCTCTAGAATCACATGCTCTGATCTGATCTCTAGAATCACATGCTCTGATCTGATCTCTATAATCACATGCTCTGATCTGATCTCTGTAATCACATGCTCTGATCTGATCTCTATAATCACATGCTCTGATCTGATCTCTATAATCACATGCTCTGATCTGATCTCTACAATCACATGCTCTGATCTGATCTCTATAATCTGATCTCTATAATCACATGCTCTGATCTCTATAATCACATGCTCTGATCTGATCTCTATAATCGCATGCTCTGATCTCTATAATCACATGCTCTGATCTGATCTGATCTCTATAATCACATGCTCTGATCTGATCTCTGTAATCACATGTTCTGATCTCAGTAATCACATGATTTGATCTGATCTCTGTAATCACATGCTCTGATCTGATCTCTATAATCACATGCTCTGATCTGATCTCTGTAATCACATGCTCTGATCTGATCTCTAGAATCACATGTTCTGATCTGATCTCTATAATCACATGCTCTGATCTGATCTCTGTAATCACATGCTCTGATCTCTAGAATCACATGTTCTGATCTGATCTCTATAATCACATGATCTGATCTCTATAATCACATGCTCTGATCTCTATAATCACATGCTCTGATCTGATCTCTGTAATCACATGCTCTGATCTCTATAATCACATGCTCTGATCTGATCTCTGTAATCACATGCTCTGATCTCTATAATCACATGCTCTGATCTGATCTCTGTAATCACATGCTCTGATCTCTATAATCACATGCTCTGATCTGATCTCTGTAATCACATGCTCTGATCTCTATAATCACATGCTCTGATCTGATCTCTGTAATCACATGCTCTAATCTGATCTCTATAATCACATGCTCTGATCTGATCTCAATAATCACATGCTCTGATCTGATCTCTATAATCACATGCTCTGATCTGATCTCTGTAATCACATGCTCTGATCTGATCTCTGTAATCAAATGCTCTGATCTGATCTCTATAATCACATGCTCTGATCTGATCTCTATAATCACATGCTCTGATCTGATCTCTGTAATCACATGCTCTGATCTCTGTAATCACATGCTCTGATCTGATCTCTGTAATCACATGCTCTGATCTGATCTCTGTAATCACATGTTCTGATCTGATCTCTGTAATCACATGCTCTGATCTGATCTCTGTAATCACATGCTCTGATCTGATCTCTGTAATCACATGCTCTGATCTGATCTCTGTAATCACATGCTCTGATCTCTATAATCACATGCTCTGATCTGATCTCTGTAATCACATGCTCTGATCTGATCTCTATAATCTGATCTCTATAATCACATGCTCTGATCTGATCTCTATAATCACATGCTCTGATCTGATCTCTGTAATCACATGCTCTGATCTGATCTCTATAATCACATGCTCTGATCTGATCTCTGTAATCACATGCTCTGATCTGATCTCTGTAATCAAATGCTCTGATCTGATCTCTATAATCACATGCTCTGATCTGATCTCTGTAATCACATGCTCTGATCTCTGTAATCACATGCTCTGATTTGATCTCTGTAATCACATGCTCTGATCTGATCTCTGTAATCACATGTTCTGATCTCTGTAATCACATGCTCTGATCTGATCTCTGTAATCACATGCTCTGATCTGATCTCTGTAATCACATGCTCTGATCTCTATAATCACATGCTCTGATCTGATCTCTGTAATCACATGCTCTGATCTCTGTAATCACATGCTCTGATCTCTGTAATCACATGCTCTTATCTCTAATCACATGCTCTGATCTGATCTCTGTAATCACATGCTCTGATCTGATCTCTATAATCTGATCTCTATAATCACATGTTCTGATCTCTATAATCACATGTTCTGATCTCTGTAATCACATGCTCTGATCTGATCTCTATAATCTGATCTCTATAATCACATGTTCTGATCTCTATAATCACATGCTCTGATCTGATCTCTATAATAATCACATGCTCTGATCTGATCTCTGTAATCACATGCTCTGATCTGATCTCTGTAATCACATGCTCTGATCTGATCTCTGTAATCACATGCTCTGATCTCTGTAATCACATGCTCTGATCTGATCTCTGTAATCACATGCTCTGATCTGATCTCTATAATCACATGCTCTGATCTGATCTCTGTAATCACATGCTCTGATCTGATCTCTATAATCACATGTTCTGATCTCTATAATCTGATCTCTATAATCACATGTTCTGATCTCTATAATCACATGTTCTGATCTCTGTAATCACATGTTCTGATCTGATCTCTATAATCGCATGCTCTGATCTGATCTCTATAATCTGATCTCTATAATCACATGTTCTGATCTGATCTCTGTAATCACATGCTCTGATCTGATCTCTGTAATCACATGCTCTGATCTGATCTCTGTAATCACATGCTCTGATCTCTGTAATCACATGCTCTGATCTGATCTCTGTAATCACATGCTCTGATCTGATCTCTGTAATCACATGCTCTGATCTGATCTCTGTAATCACATGCTCTGATCTGATCTCTGTAATCACATGCTCTGATCTGATCTCTATAATCTGATCTCTATAATCACATGTTCTGATCTCTATAATCTGATCTCTATAATCACATGTTCTGATCTCTATAATCACATGTTCTGATCTCTGTAATCACATGTTCTGATCTGATCTCTATAATCACATGCTCTGATCTGATCTCTATAATCTGATCTCTATAATCACATGTTCTGATCTCTTTAATCTGATCTCTATAATCACATGTTCTGATCTCTATAATCACATGTTCTGATCTCTGTAATCACATGTTCTGATCTGATCTCTATAATCACATGTTCTGATCTACCGTATATACCCGAATATAAGACGAGGTTTTTGTCCTAAAAATAGGCTGAAAAATGGGGGGTCGTCTTATATTCAGGGTCATCTTATATTCGAGTGGAGGAATCGATTGATAGCCTTTTTCTCCGGCGCCGTCGACTGACGAGAGCGCCGACGATCTTGATGCGGTGCGGACGCGCTTGGAAAAAACGAGCACGTCGCTTTCATTATGAGCGCGCATACCGCGCGCCTACATTTGAAATAATGAACTTGAGCGCGCAAAAGACGCGATATGTGAACGAGGGGGGGCGGGTCTCTGCTCGCTTGTCTCCGTCCGCTCTGGCATCCTCTGTGAACGACGCTTTTTCTTGCGCGGCTCGAGCAGAGGGAGAGAGAGAGAGCGGGAGCCGGATCGTCGTCGAAAACGGCCAGACTACCCCGCAGGGTGGTTAAATCCATCCCGTCGCACTCAGGGCAGGGGCAGTCATGGCCAATCAGGAACCGCATATGTGCCGGTCTCCGCCGAAGAGCGGGCCTCTACACGAGGCACAGGTGATGCGAGGCATTTGGAACAACGCCTCGAAAATTTGCTCTTAAAATTATTTTTTGTTGAAAACCAGATTTTTCCCCCAAAAAATAAGTCTGGAAAATGGGGGGGTCGTCTTATATTCAGGGTCATCTTATATTCGGGTATATACAGTAATCTCTATAATCACATGCTCTGATCTGATCTCTATAATCACATGTTCTGATCTGATCTCTATAATCACATGTTCTGATCTGATCTCTATAATCACATGCTCTGATCTGATCTCTGTAATCACATGCTCTAATCTGATCTCTATAATCACATGTTCTGATCTGATCTCTATAATCACATGCTCTGATCTGATCTCTATAATCACATGTTCTGATCTGATCTCTAATCACATGTTCTGATCTGATCTCTGTAATCACATGTTCTGATCTGATCTCTCTAATCACATGTTCTGATCTGATCTCTATAATCACATGCTCTGATCTCTATAATCACATGCTCTGATCTGATCTCTGTAATCACATGCTCTAATCTGATCTCTATAATCACATGTTCTGATCTGATCTCTATAATCACATGCTCTGATCTGATCTCTGTAATCACATGCTCTAATCTGATCTCTATAATCACATGTTCTGATCTGATCTCTATAATCACATGCTCTGATCTGATCTCTATAATCACATGTTCTGATCTGATCTCTAATCACATGTTCTGATCTGATCTCTGTAATCACATGTTCTGATCTGATCTCTAATCACATGTTCTGATCTGATCTCTCTAATCACATGTTCTGATCTGATCTCTATAATCACATGCTCTGATCTGATCTCTATAATCACATGCTCTGATCTCTATAATCACATGTTCTGATCTGATCTCTGTAATCACATGTTCTGATCTGATCTCTAATCGCATGTTCTGATCTGATCTCTATAATCACATGCTCTGATCTGATCTCTATAATCACATGTTCTGATCTGATCTCTAGAATCACATGCTCTGATCTGATCTCTATAATCACATGCTCTGATCTGATCTCTAATCACATGTTCTGATCTGATCTCTATAATCACATGCTCTGATCTGATCTATAACCACATGGTCTGCTCTGATCTGATCTATAATCACATATTCTGATCTGCACATGCTCTGATCTGATCTCTATAATCACATGCTCTGATCTGATCTATAATCACATGCTCTGATCTGATCTCTATAATCACATGCTCTGATCTGATCTCTGTAATCACATGCTCTGTCTGCGTTCCCAGGATGGTACGAGGATTCTGTGTTCCATGTCAACGCGTTTGGGTTCCCGCCCACAGAACCCTCTTCTTTCACCAGGTGTGTATTAGCTGTTATACAATGTAACTGTAGCTCACATGGTTCTACATCCACATGGTGTTTTCTTGTCTGCGTACAGGGCATATTATGGCAATATAAACTTCTTTGGTGGGCCGTCCACCACTGCGGTCAAAGCGTCAGCCAAACTCAAGCAGCTGGAGGAGGAGAATGAAGACGCCATGTTTGTGATTGTGTCGGATGTGTGGCTGGACAGTGTGGAGGTCCTGGAGAAGATACACACCATGTTCTCAGGTTTGGATTCTTTCGGATCTTTAAGAATGTGCTGAAAACTCCAAACTTACAAAAGCAAGTGATGCTGTGAATGATGTTTTATGATGACATCATTTTTAAATTTGTCAGTCTAAATGCAGTTCTGCAAAACTCTTCTGTTGCTATTTAACAAAAGATGTGGTTTATGTGATTTGTTCAGATACAGTATCTGTTCATCATATCTGTACAATGTGAGTTTATTTCAAAATGTTAGTGTAATGTAGGGGTGTTGTAATATACCGGTGTTGACGATAATCCTGATATTCAAAGCATGAAATATCGATATTGTGTTAATTTAGAGTGTGGCAATATACCGCTATTGGCGATAACCACAATGTTTAAAACGAATAGGACTGTTATGATAACATGACACGTAAATACTCCAGCGCGAGTACCTGGTTGGCCTCTCAGGTGCTGTATTGCACCCGCTGACACCTATCAAAGAAGACGCAGCCCGGCCGCGCAGCTCCTCTGAGGAGAACGCCGTCTGAGCGAGAGAGTGAAACACTGTCCACACCCGAAAAAAGTAAGCTCGCCTGTATGGGAGTTCTTCGGCTCAAAAGAAAACAGCACTTTAAAGGGGGTCGCACACCGGACGAGAAGCGCAGCGCCAAAATTCGAACACATTTTCTCTTCGAGTGTATACACACACCGGCGGTGCCATTCGGCGTCTGTCCACGGCGCCCAGCCACGGCTTGTTCAAAATCCTGCCGCGACACAGAGCGCCATTTACATAGTTTTAAATTACATTTACATTATATATGTCTCAAATCATCGTAAATGACTTCACCCTTTGCTGCAAAATACATTTAGTTTTACATTAATTTACAGAAATCAGCTGCTTGAAAATTGCTGATGTTATAGGATTTTCAGGTGATATTCTCAATTCATTCAGTTAATGGATGCTCTGAGGTAAAGTGTTCAGATCACAGACTCAGCAACTATTGTATTTAATTGTACAGTACAATCATAACATAGTACAGACATTATCTTAATTTCATAATGTCCTGAAACATAAGAATACTGCAGGCCATAAACTGAGAAGGTGCGCATCCGGTGTGCGATACCTCGAGTTGTCCTACACGCGGCGCTGCAGAATGTGTAGCACCAACCTTTTTACCCATCTCCGTGTCCACCCTGCGGATTACACAATTTTACAGAGAATACATTGAGATTATTTTACTAGTTATGGAATGGGAAACGTGACATTAACCTGTTAACAGGGGGTTTCTGTGTTCATACATTTAATAAAGGGTGATTATTAAGAACCATCTAATTTTTGTATTTGCACTTGATTTTTTTGTTTGAACTTTTGTTTGTTGGGTAAAAAAGAAAAACTATATAAACAAAGTAAAAATTTATTTGACTGATAACTTCCTTTTAGATTCTATAGATATCGCGATATATCGAGATCGTGAATCATTTTGGCCACAATAACCGTGGTGTGTAAAATCTAACATCGTGACAGCCCTAGTGTAATGTTAGACAAACTACAGAGAACAAGCTCTAAACACACTTCCAGATGAAGTACAATTAGCCTTGTGTACAAACCTGATGGTTGAGATGTGTTTGTCCCTGTATTTGAGACCGAACAGAACGTGTAACGGGACTTTCAAGGTGAAATCGCAACAGTTAATAACCTGATCTGCCTTCAGTTACTAATTCAGAATGATGGACATGTAGACAGTGCTTCTGTTTCTCATATGAATAATTATTCTGTTGTCTTTTCTTTCCAACAAAATCTTTGAATTTCACTAGCCTATGTAAATATGAGCATTATGTCATCCTGCTTTCTAGATATTGATATCAGCATTGTCCATATTGTTTGGCCACTGCTAAAAATATTAAAACCACTAGTCAGCATCACTAATTGACTAGTTGAGCTTTGTAAGAAAAAATGATGTGGACGTCGAAGATCTCAAAAATGAAGTTTATTACGGCATATCAGTGGTAAGGTACACGAAGCACCTCGGGTTCACCGGCGTCAGAATGAACCCCGAAATAATCTCAGCTCAAACATTTTATACTGTATTACATTCGTCTTCCCCCTCAGCATGTAAATGAAGCTCTGTCGTAAATGTAAATGGAGGATAACAACAAAAAGTCTTGCCCTCTGTGCCCACATCTTTGATATTCTTTCAAATAAGAACGGCCAGAAGTTAAGGTGACAACATTTATTTGAAGTCACGTGATCAAGATGGCTCTCGATTGGCCGCTGCCGCTCCCACGCTATAGGTTACAACCGTGACTCTGTGATACTATTTACATATTACCGAGATTGGGAGGAATTGTCTCTATGATAAATAAGCTCTTTTAAGTGAAGGAACATTTACATATATATATATATATATATATATATTGGAGTGGAAGTTGGATCGGAGCAGACTATAATTTCTTATAGCTTCCTGAACATAAATAGTAATCCCATGACTCATGTACACAGGCTATGAATATTAATAATGTGAACTGCGATTGTCACTCTGCTAAAGCAAATGTAAACTGAATCTGCGATTGTGATTGAATTTTGACCACAATATGCCAAAGTGTGATGATAATGCTAAAAGTGAAGGGCTTTTCCTTGAATAAGCTCCTCTTCTCCTGGTGTGTGTTTGCTGCAGGATACTCCGCCATGCCGCCCACCTGCTTCATATTCTGTGGGAACTTCTCCTCCGCTCCGTACGGCAGGAACCAGCTCCAAACACTCAAAGGTTCACATCTCTGAAGAGCTTTTGCTGTTGCACAATCGTGTTTTAAAGGAACATAAATTGTTCAGTGTAACAAGGTTTTTTGGGTTTTTTTCAGATTCTTTTAAAGCACTTGCTGATCTGATTTGTGAATTTCCCAGCATTCACAACAGGTAAGATATTTTAATTAAACCTGAAAGCTTAAGACAAAGGTTTTGTTTTCTGATGACACACAGTGGAGTGTGAAGCTTGAGTCCAGTTATGGGTTAGACTTCACTGACTCCCTTTCAATGTGTTTTTGCAGCAGTCGTTTTGTGTTTGTTCCCGGACCAGAAGACCCGGGGCCCGGCACGGTCCTGCCCAGGTATAGTGTTAGGACCAGTGTTTCATCATCATCATCATCATCACGCTGACCCTTCTTCATTTGTGTTCGAGTCAGTCACCGTCTGTGAATGAATAAGAATGTGTTTGTGCGTACAGACCTCCGCTGGCGGAGCATCTCACAGAAGAGTTCCGAGAGCGCGTGCCGTTCTCCGTCTTCACCACCAACCCCTGCAGGTGAGCCAGCCGACGTGTGCTGCGCGACCCACTGTTGCTCTTCATCATCATCATCATCCTCCAGTGATCACGCTTCTCTTCCTGTTTCAGGATACAGTACTGCAGTCAAGAGATGGTGGTGATTCGAGAAGACCTCGTCAACAAGATGTGCCGAAACTGTGTTCGACTCCCAAGCAGCAACCTGGATATCCCTTCCCATGTGAGCCTGAGCTTTACATGCGTATCCGTGCGATTCAATCAGTTCATCATATAAAGTGATCGTTTCTCTTCAGAACATGTGGACTAAACCACTCGATTCATATGGATTACTTTTACAATATTTTTAGGAACTTTTTGAAGAGACATAGTGGTAGTTGTGTAGCTGTCAATGGAGTAGGGGTGTAACGATATTCGAACCGAACCGAAAAACCGCGATACAGAACACACGATTCGAATCGCGATACTCTCATTACAAGCCGAACACGCCCCGCCCCGCCCCCTGCTAATCCCGGCCCCGCCCAGCCCAGCCCGGCTCAATGGACCTCATGTCTTGTGTACAGTACAAAACGAATTCAGTTTTGTAGCCTAACCACCATTAACACCAAATAACAAGCTCCGTGTTTTGTTACTTTCGATAATAAGCAAGGTGTAATCTTTCAAATTCTGTCTATTTGATCACGAAATTCAAAGAATAAATGGCGTTTTGGCGCTCTTAGATGTGGCGTGACAGATCGCTGTAGGGCTACTAGGCTCCTCATTTCAAACGGCAGCGCGGCGCGCGGGTAAACGCGATCATCTCTTCCTCAGCTACAGAATGGACACCTGAAGGTTTGTTGAAAGATGCCGTATACTTACTGAAAGGCATCATAACTCGTGTAATCGCTCAATCAGTGTTTCAGCAGCAGAAAGACGTCAATAACACAGCATAGCTTGTCACTAGCATTATATTGACCTCAACAGGCAAGTGATTCAGTGTCCACAACTTTGGTTCCTATAAATGAACTCTTGCACTAAATAAATGCACCATGTTAGCCTATATATTATATTTTACTTAACCTGTTAATGATATCTTGATTATTTAATGTATGTTTAAAATATCTTTCATGAAAATGACAACTGTGTAAAGTAGTATATTTCAATAACAAATTAGAGTAAAAACACAAGTTAGTGCAAAAACTGCCTTATGTTCAGTTTACATGTTTTCATACAATGTGTTGTGTGTTGATTATTATATCTAAAAAATAAATAGCATCTGAATTTAGGTTAAAACTCTAGGCTACAACCTTTAATGTTATAGTAATTAGCAGATATTTTTTTAATCCTTGTGAAACGTTTAATTGTAATTGAATTAATTTAAAGACAAAGAAAATTTTTTCGTTAAACCACTGTTTAAAAAAAGAAAGAAAAAAAAACAATTTTAGCTTTCTAAACCGAACCGAACCGAACCGAGACGTCAAAACCGTGGGAAAACCGAACCGTCAATTTTGTGTATCGTTACACCCCTACAATGGAGGGACAGAAATCTCTCAGATTTCATCAAAAATGTCTTGATTATATTTGTTCCGAAGATAAACAAAAGTCTTATGGGTTTGGAACGACATGAGGGAGAGTAAATGATGACACTATTTTTTCATTCAATCTAACCTTTTAAGTTATTAACCCTTTTTAAAGAATACTGATAGCACTGCTATAATGCTTGACGCATGCAGTAAGTTTCAGCTGTTTGGTGAATTTTGCATTTTTTCAACAGTTTGTGAAAACCATCCTGTCACAAGGTCACCTGACGCCGCTCCCGCTCTACGTGTGTCCGGTGTACTGGGCGTATGATTACGCCTTACACGTCTATCCCGTTCCTGATGTCATCGTCTTCGCTGATAAATACGACCCTTTCAACGTCTCCAACACAGACTGCCTGTGCATCAACCCGGTACTCAAGCCACAGCTGACCGTATAAGAGTGTGTGTGTGTGTGTGTGTGTGTGTGTGTGTGTGTGTGTGTGAGTGAGAGAGTGATATATTTAGTATGGCTGGACTGATGGTGACTGATCAGTGTGTTAGATCTGAAATCTGTTGATGTCTTACTCTTTCAGGGTTCTTTTCCAAAAAGTGGATTCTCCTTTAAAGTTTACTATCCGTCCAATAGAACAGTGGAAGACAGGTATGATTATTGATAAAGCCATTTACTCTTTTGAAAAGACTGTGCTTTGAAAATAAACCCTTGTATTTCTCATTGTTCCCTTTACAGCAAATTGCAAGGGCTTTAAACCAGAAGATTCATGGAATATCAAACTGATGTGCTTCCTGTTTTTAATGGAGTTATTTCCATTGCAGTCTTTAAAATGTAAATTTCTTTTTAAACTCTGTTACAATAATTTCATATGGTTATTGTTTGATTTGATTGTGTTGGTGCACTTTTAAAGTTAAATAAATATAGACAAGATGTGGTTGTTGAATTCATTACAGGCTTGTTTCTTCAACATGGATAAAGATTGTCTATGCACATGTGGATCATGTCTAAGTTTGTTTATAATCACATATAGAGTATCTAGTATACATGAAGTATTGGGTGCATTTAAACATGATTTATACCTAATTTTGCAATTAGGTATAAAAAAAAGTATAGAAATTACAAAGTATGGCGAATATATTTTATACTGTGTGTACCGCAAGTACAGTATTGAATATTGTATAGTATTGGATGTCTGTATATTCAGCGCTTGCACACTGTAAAAATACAGCAGTCCAACTGCAAAAGGTCAAAGAAAACTCTAAATGAAAAGTTTTCCACTCAGAATCAATGAAGACCCGATGCTGAGGCAGAAGGAATCTCTCATGTTGGTCCGGCCCGAGTCAAGCCAGCTTTATTTCTACAGCGCTTTATACAGTACAGATTGTTTCCAAGCAGCTTTACAGTTATAACAGGCAAATGATTCAATGATGTACACCGAGTTCAATTCAGCTCTAAAGACAATAGAGTGAATGTTCACCTGAAGTCAGTTCAGTGTTGATTCAGTTCCTGTGTAAAGATCAGCAATTCATAAATCAGTTCCAGGGATGGGCAACTTCAGTCCTGGAGGGTCACTGTCCTACAGAGTTTAGCTTCAACCCTAATCAAACACACCTGAACAAGCTAATCAAGGTCTTCAGGATTACTAGAAAGTTACAGGCAGGTGATTTTTTTCAGGGTTGGAGCTAAACTCTGTAGGACAGTGGCTCTCCAGGACCGACGTTGCCCATCCCTGATCTATACAGTAGCTCTGGAGAAAACAGTGATGTCATCATCCAGCTCAGATCAATAATATTGCTGAATATAGTGGAGGACTTTGTCCACATCACAGGCGATGTCATCTCTGGCCAGGCAATGGGAAACACCCCCTGGTGTGCCGATCCAGCCTTGACAACACTGTCCACACCTTTTACAGAGAGTGGTTTATTCGACAAATGGGTTTAGGCCTTTGAGAATTTGGTTCAGAGGATGGGGTTTAGTGTTTTGGCAGTTGTGAAAAAATGTAAAATAAACCTGTACTGCAATGTAAAACTGTGATCACTCTAATCAGTTTTTTTTTTTTTTTTTTGATATGGCACTTTTAACAATATAGAGTTTCAAAGCAGCTTTACAGTGATAATAGGAGATTACAGTAACAGAGAGTGTTTAGGCTTCACAGCAGCTCTGGAATAAAGTTATTGTCCAGATAAAGTTAGTTTTGATTGATTCACTTCCGTTGCAAAGATCATTAGTGATTAACTTAGGGGCCGCTAACACGATACCGCGCTAACAGAAAACCCTTAATGCGAACCGGGCGCTCATTTGCACAGAACAGTGCCTGGTGGTCAGAAAATTTTTATCGCTTCCGCGTAGCCACGTGAACTGGAATTATCCCGACAGTGTTTATCTGTAAAGAGGTGAAGGGAAGGAGGCCTTCACAGGGAGGGACTAGTGGACTGTGGTGGCAAACAATTTTACATCACTGAATAAGAGACAAACATGATCAATTGTCTTTAAAGGGCATTTATTCCCTTGCAAGGAAAGGTCAAGAAGTCAACAACTTCTCTTTTTATCATTCATTGATAAACAAAATAATAATACATTCAATTTAAGTCATTACATCACACTTATACTCTCCATCTCTCATTTTCATATAAATTATCACTCTTAAACTTTTGAAATAAGGGACTATCCCCATAAAAAAACAGCCTAAGCTTTCTTCTTTTGAAAACTAAGTATTTAGCAAGCAAAAAAAAGACTTTATCTGAAGCCGGGCTAAATGAATAAACATTGTTATTGCACTCCTGACATAAAATCAGACCCGCAGTCACCTCAGTATAAAAATAAATAGTATAGATGTTCAGAATAGAAAAAACATACCCTAACTTAATTAATACATTTCATTTCAACTTCCACTTGTTGTGTCATCATCAAATTTCTTTGGTTTTCGACATGCATCATCAAATTGATCCTCATACTTAGACATTCAAATCATTTTGTATCAGATTGTTTTGTCACCAGTCTCTGTACCAAAGGTGAAATACATTGAATTACACATGGTAGGCACATCAACACCAGGCATCCTATCGGCACTATAGCCTGGAATGTAAAAAAAAAGATGATTTTCCCAACATTTTACATACCCCTCCTTTCTCAGCAGTTAGGGTGTCTAACAGTAATTTACTCTTTATAACATAATCTCTGATTTGTTTAATTTCAGCATTAATCATTGTCAAAGCATTCTCAGTACTGTTTGCTATTGTTAACACAGTATACAGTTAACACAGTATAACACAGTATACAGTTAACACATAGTTACAGTATATTATTTAAAAAAATAATAATATAGAATTCATAGACAATTGGAAAAGTTTTTGGGGCAAGCCTGATCTGTTGAAAAGATATGGTATCCATCCCTCCTGGGCTGGTGCTGCTCTTCTCTCTAGTAATTTGGCTCATAGTCTTAGAGCTCAAACATGACAATCTGGGGCTCAGGTCAGGAAGCAGACAGACTGGCTAAACCGACCGTCTGCTAGCGGCCTCACGTCACCAAGGTCAGATAAATCCCATCACATAGAGCCTCTTTCACCTAGATATCATCATATAGAGACTGTGTCTGTTCCCCGAATTTGGAAATCCAAAAAACATGAGCCTCGTCTGAAAGGCAAAGGGGAAGGTGTTGCTGTAATTTATATTAATATTTTCAAAACCACTAAGAAATCTAGTTTTAAATATACTTCTTTTGAAGTGTTGGTGCTTAATGTAAAAATATATAGCATAAACGATAAATCACGTTTGAGAATTCTGCTGGCTACTGTATAAAGGCCACCAGGGCACCATAAAGATTTTATCAAAGAATTTGCGGACTTTCTATCAGATTTAGTATTGGCTGCCAATAAAGTACTAATTGTTGGTGATTTTAATATACATGTAGATAATGAAAAAGATGCATTGGGATTGGCATTTAAAGACATTGTAAACTCAATTGGAGTTAGACAACACGTGTCAGGACCTACTCATTGTCGTAATCATGCTCTAGATCTAATATTATCACATGGAATAGATATTGATGCCGTTGAAATTCTGCAGCAGAGCGATGACATCTCAGATCATTATCTAGTCTCATGTAAATTACATTTAGCCAAGGCTGCAAAGCCGACTCCGTGTTATAAATACGTTAGACCTATAACTTCTGCCACTAAAGATTGCTTTATCAATAATCTTCCTAATCAGTTTCATCATCTCAGCATCCCAGATAGCTTAGAAGAACTCGATATTGCAACAGAAACTTTTAACTCTCTCTTTTCCAGCACTTTAGACGCAGTTGCTCCATTGCGCTTAAAGAAGATTAAAGAAAATAGTCCAACGCCGTGGTACAGCGAGCACACTCAGGTCCTTAAGAGAGCAGCCAGAAAAATGGAGCGCAACTGGAAGAAAACTAAACTAGAGGTATTTCGGATTTCATGGAAAGAGAGCTCGATTGCTTACAGAGAGGCTTTAAAAGCTGCTAGATCTGCTTATTTTTTAACCCTATTAGAAGAACATAAACATAATCCTAGGTATTTATATGAACAAGTGGCTAAACTAACGAAAAATAAAGTTTTAAGCCCAGAAGTGTCCAAGCAACACAGCAGTGATGATTGATAAAGCAATCTTCGCTCTCCCAGTTCAAAACTAGATTAAAGACGCATCTCTTTAGCCAAGCATTCACATAATGCTTACCTTCTATTGTTGAATCAGATCGAATGCATTAATATTATGAACAGCAGCTACGCTAATTATTTCCCATCTGCTTTTCTGCTGTTATCTCGGGACGCCAGTCCCGAGGTAAATAGCGTTCGTCAGCTCCAGTTTGTATCCAGACTCTCACGGAGACTTCAGATGCCCCAACACCTGCGATGAGACGACTCGACGCCTGTGAAGAGACGACTCAACTCCGGCGATATGTTATGCCCTAAATTAATACATGATGATTAACTAACTATATTCTTCTATGTACATTTCTGAAATGCACTTTCTGTAAAGCTGCTTTGAAACAATATGTATTGTGAAAAGCGCTATACAAATAAATTTGAATTGAATTGAATTGAATTGATGACTTTATGAACTTCTTCACTTATAAGATTGATAATATCAGGGACAAAATTATAACTATGCAACCGTCTACCACAGTATCGCATCAGACAGTGCACTGTAGTCTCCCTGAGGAAAAATTGTATTCATTTGTTGCCATAGGAGACGAAGAATTTTGCAAACTCGTTAATTCATCTAAATCAACAACATGTATGTTAGATCCTATACAGACTAAGCTACTGAAAGAGATTCTTCAAGAGGTCAAAGATCCTCTTCTTAGATTAAATACTGTACATTACTGGTCAAAGATTTCATGTTTTCAATGAAACACACATGACCAATACAGTATAACACTCAAATATGATGCCATCACAAACTTGGGCTTCAGGTTAACCTGCACAGCTGTGGAGAGGCAGTAAACACCCAAACATGTGACAATTATGGCTAATCTAAATGGCTATGTTTTTTGGTGTAGGCTATGTATTAATTTAATCAATGTGTATGGAAATGTTCTGATTGCATAGATACTGGCAATGTTTTGGGTGCCGCCAGAAATTCTGGGCCCCCTACATTTTTTACAGATAAAATTTAACCCAATAAACATCCCCAGTATACTTTAAAAAGATACTTAGCACATTGCTGTCACACTCTCAGAGACCACACCATCCCTCACTGGCCTCCAGAGGGCACCATCACCCGAGTATTGATTCTCACACACCTGCCACCACTGATCACTCACGCACCTGCAACCTGTTATCTACCTGCATATAAGCCCCATTCACTTCTCAAACAGTGCGAAGTCTCGTTTCCTCTGTGAACATTCTGAGCGTTTATCCCTGTATCTCTGCCTGCCTGTGTTTGACCGCCGCTGATCTGTTTATCCCGTTGTCTGCTGCCTGCCTCTCGACCCTCAGCTTCCTCCCTGGATTCTCTTCTGCTCGCTGCCAGCCCTGACCCCTTGCCTGGATTCGATAAGTGTGAGCCTGATCTTCGATGTTTATCTTGCCCGTGTCTGACCTTTTTCCTGCTTACTACCCTTCTTAATAAAACGTTGCAAATGGACCTGACTGCCTCCGGTGATTCCTCACAGAAGACTTCGCCACAACAAGGTTCAGCAACGATGTCTGCACTCACCGCAGCTTTCGCTGCCCAAGCGGATCAACTCGCCACTCATCACCACCAACTTAATCGTCTCACATCGGTAACTGAGGAATTGGTGAAAGCCATTCAAACCATGCAAAACCCCTCTCCACAACCAATACCACAACCAGCTCCCCGTGCCGCCGAAGCCCAACCCTCCGCGAGCGCGCACCCTCGCCTCGCACTTCCCGAGAGGTTTGATGGGGACCCAGGGAAATGCAAGGGCTTTATCCTGCAATGCACACTCATCATTGCCCAGCAACCCATGCTCTATCCCACTGAAACCAGTAAGATCGCCTTTGTTTGTTCTCTATTAATCGGAAGAGCACTGGACTGGATTACGGCAGTATGGCGAGCGGATGGTACAGCTTTTCCCACCTTCGAGACATTCCTTCAGCAGTTTCGAGAGGTTTTTGAACATTCTAAAGAAGGCAAAGGAGCAGGCGACCGACTTCTTGAACTCATCCAGGGTCGTTCCACGGCCGCTGAATATGCGCTCACTTTCAGAACCCTCGCCGCGCAGACGGATTGGACCAATGATTCATTAAAGGTGATGTTCCGAAGAGGATTGAGTCATGAATTACAAGCTGAATTAGCCTGCCGTGATGAGGGGAGAGAACTGGATCAGTTTATTCATCTGGCTATCCAGATCGACAACCTCATCCGATCTCGCCGTATGAGTCATCGTCCTGTATTTACCTCACGCCCTGTGGTTCCTCCCAGACTCGCTACCCACGCATCCTCTGACCACGTCGAGCCCATGCAGATAAACACCTCTCGCTTAACTCGGGAAGAAAAGGAACGGCGGAGGTGTCAAAACCTTTGTTTATATTGTGGCGAGGCGGGTCATTTCCGCATCAACTGTCCCATACGTCCTCCACTGAGAGATCTACGACCGGTGAGTTCCCCTGCTGAAACCCCTAACCCTGACTCTTGCATATCTGTGTCTCTTATACTCACAGTGAATGAGCGTCAAATTAACACCCATGCCTTGATTGACTCCGGCGCTGCCGGGAACTTTATGTCACAAGACTTTGTTCAACGACACAACATTGCTCTAACCCGTTGTTACTCTTGTCTCACAGTCGAGGCCATCAATGGAAGACCACTAGGCTCAGGTCGAGTAACCCATATCACCCAGCACATCCACATGCAGACAGGAGCTCTTCACACTGAAACCATTCAGTTCTTCGTTCTTCAAACTTCTTACACACCAGTCATTCTGGGTCTACCCTGGCTCCGCAAGCACAATCCACACATTCAGTGGGGAACCGGTCAAATCATCCACTGGAGTAAATCCTGCTGCTCCACCTGTCTCACCTCTGTGACTCCTCTACCCGTTCGAAACATCACTGTTCCCCAGGAGGGGCCTGTCTCAGTTCACCTTCCAACCGAGTACCACGACCTAGCCGTAGCCTTCAGTAAGGTGAAGGCCTCCAAACTTCCACCGCACCGTAACAGCGACTGTGCCATCGATCTGGTTCCAGGCTCCACACCTCCCAAAGGCCGTATCTTCCCTCTCTCCCAACCCGAGAGTGAGGCCATGAGAAAATATATCGAGGAAGAGCTCGCAAAGGGCTTCATCCGACCTTCAACATCTCCAGCATCAGCTGGCTTTTTCTTTGTCAAAAAAAAAGACGGCGGTCTCCGACCTTGTATTGATTATCGGGCTCTCAATGACCAAACCATCAAATTCCACTACCCGCTCCCTCTGGTACCAGCAGCCCTGGAACTACTCCGCACAGGCCAAGTTCTACACCAAGCTCGACTTACGATGTGCCTACAATCTCATCCGCATTCGCGAGGGGGACGAGTGGAAAACAGCCTTTTCCAAGTGCACAGGGCACTACGAATATCAGGTCATGCCGTTCGGGCTGTCTAACAGTCCTGCCGTGTTCCAATCATTCATCAACGACGTCTTTCGAAACATGCTCCATCGAACAGTCATCGTCTACATTGACGACATCTTGATTTATTCCAACACCCTGAAGGAACATATTCAACACGTCCGAACGGTCCTAGAACGCCTCATTCAACATCAGCTTTATGCCAAGATCGAGAAATGTGAGTTCCATCAGACCTCCACCGCGTTCTTGGGATACATCATCAGCCCTGAGGGCGTCGCCATGGATGAGGGCAAAGTTCGAGCTGTTCTTGAGTGGCCACGACCCATCACTCTTAAGGAGCTACAACGCTTCCTCGGGTTTGCCAACTTCTACCGCCGCTTCATCTGTAACTTCAGCATTGTGGCAAACCCTTTGACATCTCTGATCAAGAAAAACACATCACGTCTTCCCTGGAATGAGTCAGCCACTCGTGCCTTAAATCAGTTGAAACAACTCTTCACGTCTGCTCCTATCTTGCACCATCCCAACCCCAACCTACCCTTCGTGGTGGAAGTGGACGCGTCGAGCACTGGCCTGGGCGCAGTATTATCCCAACGGCAGGGGTCTCCACCCAAACTATACCCCTGTGCCTTCTACTCAAGAAAACTCAACGCCGCTGAGAGAAATTATGACGTGGGAGATCGCGAACTTCTGGCCATGAGGGCCGCCTTCAAGGAATGGCGACACTGGCTAGAAGGAGCCGCTACTCCCTTCATCGTACTCACCGATCACAAGAACCTAGAATACCTCCGCACCGCCAAAAGGTTAAACCCCCGACAAGCCCGCTGGTCCCTCTTCTTCACCCGTTTTCAATTCACGGTCACCTACCGTCCAGGGTCTAAGAACACTAAGGCCGATGCCCTGTCCCGACTGTACGACCCAGAACCAGCCACCCAAGCTCCTGAAACTATCCTGGGACCTCGTCGTTGGTCCCATCCAGTGGGATCTTGAGACCGAGCTGGAGCAGGCCAACGCTCAATCGGAGGTTCCCATAGCCTGTCCGCCTCACAGAATCTTTGTCCCCGAAACACTTCGTAACCAGGTCCTGGAGCACGTTCACGCTCTCCCCAGTTCCGGTCATCCAGGGGTTACAGCCACCATTCAACTCCTCCAGAACGCTACTGGTGGCAAACCTTAGCCCAAGACACCACCAGATTTATCCAACGATGCCAGGTCTGCAACACCCAGAAATCATCTCGTCTGTTACCCGCTGGTTTACTCAATCCTCTGCCCATACCTCAACGTCCCTGGTCCCACATAGCAGTTGACTTCATTACGGACTTACCCGCCTCCAACGGCCATACTACCATCCTCACCGTGGTGGACAGATTCTCCAAAGCCTGCCGCCTCATTCCCTTAACCAAGCTTCCCACTGCACTACATACGGCAGAACATCTCTGCAACTGGGTATTCAGGTTGTACGGTCTACCTGAGGATATTATCTCCGACAGAGGACCGCAGTTCACCTCCCGAGTCTGGTCGGCCTTCTTCAAGGCTCTTCAAGTCAACGTGAGCCTCACGTCCGGATACCACCCCCAAGCCAACGGCCAGGTAAAACGTCTCAATCAAGATATCATCAGGTTCCTCCGGACCTACTGTCATCATCACCAAGAGGATTGGTGTCGATACTTAATCTGGGCGGAATACGCCCAGAACTCCTTACAAAAGCACTCCACGGGCTTGACTCCTTTCCAGTGCATCCTGGGTTTCCAACCACCTCTATACCCTTGGTCTGGGGAACCCACAAACGTTCCCGCCGTAGACGACTGGTTACGACGTAGTGAGGAGACATGGGACCAAGCGCACACACACCTCCAGCGAGCAGTCTGCCGCTTCAAGAGACAGGCTGACCGCCGCCGTCGAGCCGGTCCAGAGTACCAACCAGGACAATGGGTGTGGCTGTCCGCTCGAGACCTTCGTCTTCGACTCCCCTGCAAAAAACTCAGTCCAAGGTACGTTGGTCCTTTCAAAATTCTTCGACAAATCACTCCAGTATCCTACCGCCTGGCTCTGCCTAATCATTTCCGTATTGCTCCCACTTTCCATGTTTCACTCCTCAAACCCGCTGCCGACCCCACTGAGGAGGGAGGGAATCGACCCCAGGAACCGAATCCTCCACCCATCTTGGTAGAGGGCGAGGAGGCTTATCGAGTACACCAACTTCTGGACTCGAGGCGCCGGGGCAGGTTGGTCCAATACCTAGTCGACTGGGAGGGATTCGGCCCAGAGGAACGTTCCTGGGTCAATGCCACGGACATTCTGGACCCCACTCTCACCACTGAGTTTCATCACAATCATCCAAGCAAACCTGCTCCTCGACCCCGTGGTAGACCTCGACGCCGTCAACATTCTCGCGCCAGGAGTCGCTCGCAGGGGGGGGGGGCTCTGTCACACTCTCAGAGACCACACCATCCCTCACTGGCCTCCAGAGGGCACCATCACCCGAGTATTGATTCTCACACACCTGCCACCACTGATCACTCACGCACCTGCAACCTGTTATCTACCTGCATATAAGCCCCATTCACTTCTCAAACAGTGCGAAGTCTCGTTTCCTCTGTGAACATTCTGAGCGTTTATCCCTGTATCTCTGCCTGCCTGTGTTTGACCGCCGCTGATCTGTTTATCCCGTTGTCTGCTGCCTGCCTCTCGACCCTCAGCTTCGTCCCTGGATTCTCTTCTGCTCGCTGCCAGCCCTGACCCCTTGCCTGGATTCGATAAGTGTGAGCCTGATCTTCGATGTTTATCTTGCCCGTGTCTGACCTTTTTCCTGCTTACTACCCTTCTTTATAAAACGTTGCAAATGGACCTGACTGCCTCCGGTGATTCCTCACAATTGCATAGTTAAATGTCTAAAGATTGGTACAAAGCCAAAAAAAAAAAAAAAAAATAGAAATATGTACTTGTTTAGCCTACATAAAAGGGAGAACATTTATTATCGCAATTGCAATTGCAAGCACAACAGAACATAATGTAAACATATTGACTAATACTTCCAAGTCAAACTCGAATGGGTCAAACTACTCAATCAGGAAACATCAGCTGATTTTTATTGGCCTATTTAGTTTTCTTAATATAAAATATAAAATATCTATTTTATATTTTATATATCTAAACTCCATATAGCCAATGTTTACTACAGACACATGTTTTATTCAATTTTCTGGGGCATTTTATTCACATGAAGAACGTCAAGTTTGACAGCATCGATCGTAGCAGAAGCACTTGTCACTTCACTTCACAGAACACACGACACACACAGGGCAAACTGATTTTGTAATTTAAGCATGTAGTAGATTACGTTTTGCACACAGTCACAATCACTCCTTTAATGCTGCGTTCACACCAGAGGCGAATAGCGCGTCAAATTCGCGCCTGCCGCGTCTAGTTATACGCGTGAACACTTTGAATCCATTCGCGCGTCAAGAGCTAACAAAAGTTTAGAATGGCTGCCTACACATTCACTGTTCTAAATTTCCTCGCGGCTGCTGCAACTTGAGGGGGCGGGCTGCAGGACGACTCGTCCACGGATAGATAGATTTTATATCAAGATTTTGCTTTAGTATAATTTTCGGGACAATTAAAGCCTGTTTTGGGATTCGGGACAATAGCTTAGATTTCGAGACTGTCTCGAATTTTTCGAGACTTCTGGTCACCCTAAACAAAAATAAGTAGCTAATAGCCTAACTCTGAAAGTTTTGGAATACAGGAATACGGCAAAGCTACCTTTAGTTTTGAAAAACTGTGTGACATACTGTCGACTTCGGCGTTCTCTGTCTTCCCTTTCCTTCTTTGCTTTCCGTTTGTGATGCCCTGAATTTTGATGTGACATGCCTGCGTGTGTCATGCCTGCGATGTGACATGCCTGCGTGTGTCCCAGCGTCAGAAGTGGAGGAGGGCAAGAGCTGATCCCCAGTATAGACACTCTCCACAGTGTCCTGCTGTGAGGCGTCTATCAACATCCTGCAAAAACAAAAATGAAAAAGGGTCAGCAAAATGCAAGGGTGCAGTGGTGAAATAAGAGGTGGGTATACTATGAACTTAGAAGTGATTCGCGAGCACATTGCGTGCACAAGCACATTGCAGGAGCACATTAAACATTTAATCATTTATTTTCAACTTGGAAGTACTGAGAATTATTTACTTATCTTTGAAATTCCAAGACGATAAGTAAATATTCCCAGTCATTTCATAAGTCCATCAATAAAATGGGACGTGTGTGCTACAACTAACGTTAGTTTCCCAGTGGAAACAATAACCTATGGCACAGCCGTACCAAAATCAAAACAGTGTGAGTGGGTGAGAAAAATGCTAAGAGGGTAACTTACACAAAGGAAAAAAGGTTGGGAACCACTGACTTAGATTACAGTACAGTGGACCCAGATATGCGATACTAAATCTTTTACTTGCGTTTAGCCTTCACTACAGCCCTGGCGACACGGTCACGGTCAAATACATGTGAAAGAGAACCGTAGCAGTCAAAAAACAAAACGCGAACACACCATTGCGAAAGCCGCTTGATCTGATCCAAACACTCATGATGATATGGACTTTTACCTCAGGGCAATTTTGTTATTATTCTTATTTTTATTCGTGAATCACAAAATATGCTCTTCTAATGTCAGAGTGATCGTGCTTGTAAATTAGTGGAGGCTGTGTCAAAGGGAGCTCGGTATACAAAATACACACAGAGCTAGCTAACATGCAGCTTGTAAACATTAACGTTAGCATGATGCTTACCGTGGCAATTTCTCGCTTGCGGCAGACGGTGTCTCTCGACCTCGGGACAGGGCAAGCAGAGAGGTTTGCGTTCACAGACGGCACGGCGGTAGGAAGTAATTTAGCACTTTTCTCACTCTTTAAACCAAGTGAGACCATCTTGGCATCCCCTGAGTTGTAATCCTCCTCTTTGAAATGCGCGCTGCATATTCTCGAGTAGGCAGTGACAGAACTAGCTGAAAAATCTGCCCGCCTAATCTTCACAAACTGCACCCAGCTTCGGAAGATCTATCTATCTATCTATCTATCTATCTATCTATCTATCTATCTATCTATCTATCTATCTATCTATCTTTACTTATAAATCTGTCACTGTCACTCTTTCACTAGCTAGCTACTCCTCGTATCACTCTCCCTCAATGGTAAGGCGGGCCGCGGGCTTTCGTCTGTCGTCCAACAGTCAGCGAGTACCTCATGTGACGTCATGGAATGCATTGTGGGAGAAATAAGAATCATCGCTAAGCTGTAGCTAAATGCTAACATATCACCCTACTTTTCCATATTATATTTTAATTTTTGAGTACCCTACAACATCAAATACAATGGATAACTGTTTAAATGTTTATTACCAACTAGAAAATTGCCAAAAAAAAACCCAAAAAAACCTGCACCATGGCCTTTAAAAGTGCTGGCTAATGCTAATCGTAAATTCTCTAAGATCATTATTCATGTCGGCACTAATGATGTTCGACTCCGCCAGTCGGAGATCACCAAAATTAATATTAACCCTCTGGGGTCCTTCATTTCAGAGTCACACTCAGGACCTTCGGGTCCAAATGGGCCGGAAAGGGTGGGATTAATATTTGTTTTAAAAAAAAAAATCTTTTTTTTTTTTACTTGTTTTTTATAATATTTTTTCTTTTCTTTTTTGGTGTTTTGAGATAATTTCATGATTTATAATTAATATTTATGCAATCATTATGACCCATTTTTTCCCATTGAATATAATAGAATTTTTGATTTTAAAATATAATAACAGATTCTCAAAGACTATTTTTGTCTTATTTGTTTGTTTGTTTATTTGTTTATTTGGTTTAAATGGTAATTTGAAGTGCCAGTTTTACTTGATTTTTTTAAGACTTAGAGAAACTTGTTCATGCTTTCATCACCAGCAGGGTGGATTACTGTAATGGACTCCTCACTGGCCTTCCTAAAAACACCATAAGACAGTTGCAGCTCATACAGAACGCTGAGCAGAACCAGAACATATGAACACATCACACCAGTCCTCAGGTCTTTACACTGGCTGCCAGTTACATTTAGGATTGACTTTAAAGTATTATTACTGGTATATAAATCATTTAATGGCCTAGGACCTCAATATATTGCAGATATGCTCACTGAATATAAACCCAACAGATCGCTCAGATCATTAGGATCACATCAGCTAGAAATACCAAGGGTTCACTCTAAACAAGGAGAGTCTGCTTTAGCTATTATGCTGGACCAGCTTCCAGAGGAGATCAGATGTGCTCCTACAGTAGTCACATTCAAATCCAGACTCAAAACACATCTGTTTAGCTGTGCATTTACTGAATGAGCACTGTGCCACTGTGTCCGACTGTTTGTACTGTATTTTATTTTTTATTCTAAACTGTTTTAATTATTCTTATTTCTTTTGATTATTTTAATCTCTCTATTCTCAACTGTTTTAATTCTTCTTATTTCTTTATTTTTTTCTATGTAAAGCACTTTGAATTGCCATTGTGTATGAAATGTGCTATATAAATAAACTTGCCTTGCCTTGCCTTCAACACCAGACGTTTTCAAACAGCACAGCAGTAATATTTTATACACATGTATTTGAAGCGCTGCTCTTTCACACACACTCCAACAGTATGCTGAAAACATCCGATTTCATGTGTTTGTCACTGTCCAGACTTTCAAAAATGCATCTGGATAAAATCTGGATGTACAAAAAATCTCATTTGTCATAGCAGTCTGAACACATCTTACGAAACTTCCCCATTTCACCGACTTTAACCTGAAAACATTAATTGAGAGAGAAAGAGAGAGATGAGGAGTAAAGGAGCTGATTACTCACTCTGACTGATTACTCTAGGCTCCTCCCACTCGTCCTCCTCCACCAATCAGAATGCTGGAAGACTCATTGATCACAGCTGTAATGGAGGACAGAAGCTTTAAAAAGCTCTTGTGGAGAGTCAGTGTCTGTCTGACACTCAGATCGGTCTCTATCTCTGTCATTTTCCTCCTGCGGTATGGTAATATAATGTTTCCTCCTGTCAGCTCCAGTCTCTTCTGGGCTGTTTGGGTGTCTTTATTTTTTAAATCAGTTTGGGTCTCTGTTTTGCTCATTATGGGAGAAACTTTTGTCAAAACATTGAGTCTCTTACCCATTTGCTCATGAGTTTTTGTCCAGCTAACATCTACATGAAGGAAAGTTTGGCCTCAGATTATTGAAGACAAACAGAAGAGAAATTGATATTTTTCAGCATTTATAATGTTTCTAGAGATGGTAGTTAATGAGTGAATCCTGAAACTGAAGCTGTATGGCAGTTTCCACACTTCATGAAGCAGCACAGCCTTTTCCAGCTGGGATTTAAGAAGAAAGGTTTCTTCAGCATCTTGGCAGTGTTTCTGAAGGATCAGAGTTTATTTAAAATGAATTACGGAAATAACACGATATATAATAATGTATGAATAAAACCCAAAGTTTTACATTTTCATCTGTAATCCACAATAAAACTTGAATGTGTGTGCTAAACACAGATGAAGGCAGAAATGAGGCTGAATGTAGATCTACGTTCTTCATGCCGGTTTGGAAGCACACGAGGGCCAGTAAACGGCCTAAATTAACTAGGCAAATAAAGAAATGTCCCTTTTTCAAGATGCTGTATTTAAAAGAATGTTATAAAATCCAAATATGCAAACCACTATATAAACCAATCTCTAGAATATATGAAGCTCTGATCTCAAATCAGCCTTTAGATGACCCAGATAAATCCAGGAGGAGATGGGAGCAGGGTTTGGGGGTAAGAATAGATGGGGACCTGTGGGGTCAATGATGTAAAGATGGGGTCACCTCAACCTTGAATTTTAGGTAAAGATTAATTCAGTTTAATTTTTTACACCAGCTTTACTACACTATTTCACCCTCTGCTTCAGATGTGGTACAGAAGAAGGGACATTTTTGCATTCCACCTGGTTGAGTCCTAAAGTTAAGGGGTTTTGGGTGCAAGTATGTGATAGCATATCACAGGTTCATGGAATTGATTTCCCAATGGATCCAGAGGTGTATAAGAGAATTCTACCAGGCGCTCAGGTGAAGTATATCCGGAAGTTCCAACGCGACGTAGAGGACTACCAGAGAGGACAGGTGTATCGTTGGAATCGACCTCGTTTTCCCCGTGATCACCGTCATTTCCATCGTCAGTCAGATCGACAACCACGCCCCCGCCTACCTAAGGTGTCTTTCAACCTCACATCGAGTGAAGATGAGGGTCGTTCCCGGGAATCTGAGTCTGATCATTTTTTGGAGGACGATTGGCCGCGACTCCAGTCCAATCATCGCGCTCCAAGAAAACACGTCGTGGCCGCCGAGGTAGAGGAACGTCCTCGTCCATCAACACTGAGATCGTTACCAAGGAAGAAATATCCTCGGTGATTAACCTTTCTGATATACCTCTTTCCAACGAGCAACTATGTGTACTGTCTAAGGGTATGTCTTTTGCACCTACTCATACCACTGATCTATTTAGTATTAGAGTGGATTTATTCCGGTTCTATCGTAATTTACACTTAAAAGCATTTTATCATAAGTCTGGATTCAATTATGGTTGTTCCTCGATGACTGTTAATTCTGACATTACTCCTGACAGCACACTTGACAATATACCTGTTTCTGAAAGTATTTCCAACATTGACTCATATCCTTTGTTTAGACCTAAATCCCTATTTTCTCCCATGATATCGAATCCTTCTCTTGTCGCCTTTTGTAAGAAAGTTGACTTTGATGTGCAAACATTTTTTGATACTCGGTCTAGACCCCCACAAAAATCGAATTTGACGATTAGTGAACGCAAGGCTCTTAAGGAGCTTTCTATGATTGACGACATTATTATTCGTCCTGCTGATAAGGGTGGGGCTGTAGTGGTCCTACCTAAAGACATGTATATTCTAGAGGCGACAAGACAATTGGAAACCAAGCACTATGAAAAACTAACTAATAATCCGCCGCCTGAACTGAGTGCTATTTTTAATAACATCTTAACTCATGCCAAAAATTCTGAATGGATCACTGAGAGTGAAATGAAATATATGACAGTTGAACACCCGTCCTTAGCTACATTTTATTTACTTCCTAAAGTACATAAACCCCCTGCTGATAATCCTCCGGGACGACCCATTATCTCAGGTAATGGTACACTTACTGAACCAGCGTCCAAATTTGTTGATTTTTTTATTAAGCCTTTTGTTAAGACTCTCCCTTCTTTCATTGAAGATACTGTGGATGTTTTAAACCGATTATCCTGTTTAGGTAATGTAGGATCCCAATATTTAATTAGCATGGATGTTGAGTCTTTATATACCAACATTGACCATGAGGAGGGTTTACATGCCTTGAAACACTTTATTTCTGATAGAGTTGACACCACACCTCCTTCTCATTTTATTGTACAACTCACTGAGTTTATCATTCATAACAACATCTTTGTATTTATTGATAAATTGTACAAACAGAAGATTGGTGTTCCAATGGGGTGTTGTTTCTCACCCAATTATGCTTGTCTGTATTTGGGGTTATGGGAGAAGTTGCATGTCCTCAATTCGGCTAATCCGTTTTTTCATTGTATAACATGGTATGGCCGCTATATTGACGATTTACTATTTATTTTTAAGGGCACTGTCACTCAGGTTTTGGAGTTTCACCAATACCTTAATTCCATTAATAGGAACATTAAATTATCTTTAGAATACTCCAAGACCACCATTGATTTTTTAGTCTTAACTATTTCTATTGATCCAGAAGGAAAGTTACATACCACGATTTTTAGAAAAAAGACCTCCAGAAACACCATCCTTAGGGCTGATTCCTTTCATCCTCCTTATCTCATTGATAATGTACCTTTCGGCCAATTCCAGCGGCTACGTCGTATATGTGATGATGATGTTGATTTTGAAAAACAGGCAGATATTGTGTCAGAACGTTTTATTAAAAGAGCCTATAAACCAGGCATTGTTGCTCTTGCTCGTTCCAGAGCTAAATCCCTAGATCGTTCTGACACCTTGATTAAGAAGGGACGTAAGACAGTTGCTCGATCCCGCCCCTTCTTTGTCACACAATATAGTAGAGAGGCGAGACAGATTAAAAGGATAATTCAGGAGAATTGGGCCATTATCAACTCTGACTCTACTCTCCAACAGATTTTTCCTCAACCACCTCTGTTTTCTTACAGAAGGGCTCCAACTCTTCGTGATAAATTGGTACATAGTTATCTTCCCCCTGAGAAGAAGGAAAGTTGGCTTAGAAGACCTATCGGCTTATATCGTTGCATGAATTGTCCTCATTATAGCAATATTATTCCCTCGAAAACCTTTGTGGATTTTAAATCCAATAGAACATTCAAGATTAAAGATTTTATAAATTGTAACACTACATTTATTATTTATCGGTTGTCTTGTCCAAGTAAGAATGTGTTTTATGTAGGTCGTACAAAAAGACGTCTACGTGATCGGTTAGCGGAGCATAAATATGCCATTCGTACCAGTAGCCCTGACTATCAGATGGCCCAACACTTCCTACATATGCACAATAGTAATGATTCTCAACTTAAGATAGAGGTTTTAGAGCATGTGAAACCTTTAGATAGAGGTGGTGATAGGATTCGTAAACTTAACCAGCGTGAGGCATTTTGGATTCATCAGCTGGATGCACTTCGTTATCCAGGTCTGAACGAGGACATTGAGTTTAAGTGCTTCTTATGATATAATTGTCCTATACTTATGTTTTTTTTTTTTTTTTTTTTTTTTTATACATGATTTTGATCTCATTTTTTTGTCTCTCCAGATAACCCGTGTTGAGGGAGAATTCCTTGTGCTCAATTTGTTGATTGTCCCTATCATGTTAGACTGGGTTACCTTATTGGGTTAATTAATTGATTGTATTGGACCTTATTAGGTTAATTGCATGCTCTCTGATTACAGGTGGGACGCTATGTATAATTTGCCGCCATTCTCAGTGTGTATGTTACTTTGCCCTGAAGAAGACCTTTTGTGGGTCGAAACATGTTGGCTTGTGACTTTTTTATTATGAAATAAGCCGTATTCAATAAAGGCTTTTTAACCTTCTCCTTATCCATTTTTTGAGTGCCTGGGACCTGCATCTTATTTCATTGGATCCAGAGGTGTGTTTATTAGGCCATTTTACCAACTCTAACCTCCGAAACAGACAAGCTATTAAGCTTACTGAAATGTTGTTAATAATAGCTAAAAAATGTATTGCTTTGAAATGGAAAGCAGACACTGATGTGCCAATTGGATTGTGGTTGTCAGAGTTTTGAGGGGGCGGGCCGCACCCCTCTGAAGGAATGAAAGAAAAGAAAAAATTCCCCGAAAAAAAAAAGAAACTGGACGCGAGAGCTCCATGTAGTAACTTTAGCGGCTATGCTTTTCGCGATAGAGCAGTTTAGTACACTTGAAATCAAATCGCGATAGACTAGTGTGTGAATATTAAACGGCTAAAATACTATATAAATATGAATCACTGTGTGAATGAATGAACTGCAGACGACGCGCAGTTTCATTACACACACACACACACACACACACACACACACACACACTGCGAGTTATCTGCACAAATACTCTTATCTCGCTGAAATCTGGACGGATTTACAAACGGTTTGGTTTCTTACTAACGTTATTAACGTGGCTATACTAGCCTATAATGAATGTTAACATAATTAATACATAATTATCCATAAGTGTGTCATAACTACATCTCTGACGTTTATAACGAACCAACCCATTTGAAAATCGGTAGAAAATTGAGCAAGTTATGGTTATTTAAAAAGTACATGCACCATAAACACAATGTTACGAGTGAGCGAGCAGCCTGTGACAAGATGGCCGCCAGGTGCGGACGTCCACCACCATTGGCCAACAGCGCGGACGAGACATCTAGCCTTTATATAGACGCTCGACCTGTTGTTTTTGCCTATATGAGGACACGAATGCATGAACTTCCTCTCCAGACTCTAGATCCGCTCCGTGAGCATTTAACCGCTTCATTTGAGAAATCTATCGTCATGTCATAAACACAGAAACTCAAAGGTCTTCACGGCAACCCGTCAAAATAAAAGTTCGGTTTAACTTGACAGAAATATATTACTGTTGTACAGTAGAATTTAGATGCATCTCAATGTAATAATAATACTAACACTAATACAAATAAATTATGATCTCAACTTTATATTTTAAGGAATACATTTTTCTTCCATGTTTTAATTTTAACAGTAAAGCTCATTGTGCAGCACGTTGTTTGACAAAAAAAGTTTGTTCAATTTCATGATTAAAAGAAATGTAATTAATGTTTTGTCTTCATTTGATCATTTGGTGAAATCACGAGGAACAGTTCTGACAAACACAGTAGTAAACTCACAGAAACAGCGGCTATATCACTAGATTAGTTACCTGAGCCCGTGGTCCAATTCCACTTCAAGTGAGGGGAAGGACACAGGCTTTCCCATCCTCCTCCCAGCCATGTACAGCGCAGAGACCGGGTGGGCCTCCTCATAATAATCTGCCATTTTGTTTTTTTGTTCTACGTTTCTTCTTCTTTTATGGGTGTAACATACACAAACACAGTAGTAAACTCATAGCCTGGCAAGCCAGACCTGACCTCATTACCTGAGCCCGTGGTCCAATTCAACTTGGCTCTGGGAAGTGAAGGCCACTGTTTTCCCCATCCTCCTCGCAGCTGTATATATGGCTGAGACCGGGTGGGCCTGCTCATAATAATCTGCCATTTTGTTTTTTTGTTCTTCTTCTTCTTCTTTTATGGGTGTACTTCTTCTTCTTTGGGCTTATTGGCGGTTCGCATTCTTAAAAAGAGCATTACCGCCATCTACTGTAGGTAATAGATCAGAGACAATATATCACAACTCCCAGAACAATCAGGACTCGTGCTTTCAATGTTGCTGCATGTTCAGCTCCTCCACCATCTTCCAGAGAGGGATACTGATACTAATAATACTAATAGCCTATCTGTATTCTAAAGATCAAATTTGTTCTACTTAAAAACTTTATTATTAAAGGTATCGCGGAGGATTTTCTTTTTCCGGGTGGATCATCAATACTATTGGTCCTCCTAGTTGTCAATCATTCTGGTGATATGTTTACGTAAGGCCGCCGTACGTAGTTTTCGCTTTCTGCGCATGCGCACTTTCAGGTGTATTATGTGTGATGAGTTACGGTTTCAGCCGTTCCTTTGAAAATGGCTGAGGGTCGAAAGAGAAAAAATGTATACGAAGTGTATGATAAGAAGAGAAAGGCCGCAGAATATAGAAACAAGACCAGAGTGATTTTGGGTGAATATTTCACACGCTGGCGTGCGCTAAAAGCACAGGTTGGGCTTCCCACTGATGCCGCAGTCGCGAAGATTCAACTAGACAGGTAAAGTTTGTCATGCTATTTGGAGAAATCCATTTAAAATCACTGCTAGTAAAAGTTAATGTATCGTAAGCTATGATTAGCGATGCTAGCCCTGGCACAAGTCATGCACCGCGTAGACACGGTAAACATCTCAATTTGTTTTTTTCTCAAAAATTGGAGAGGGCGGGTCTTCTCTAAAATTCGGAAAGATCCTCCGCTATACCTTTAACCTACCCCCTCTACTGAGTTTAAAACCATCTTTAATGTTAATTGTTGATTATCTTTCATCTCAAATTCTTCAATTATCTTACTTCTTTCCTCAGAATATTTATTACACTTAATAAGTACATGCTCCACTGTTTCTCTGATTCCACACCATTCACATAATCCCGTAGGATGTTTCTATTGATTAAATCAATTTTGTACGTTTATAAATCACATGAAGTTAGGCCACTGACTTTCTGACCTCTTTGAATTAGATCTCTTTTGTTGCTTTGATTACACATAAAAGACTCTTACTTACAATAGTTGTTCTGTTACTGTATTCATTACAATAATGGTAAATGAACAACATAACTTTATGTATTGTTTATAAAAGGTGGAGAAAAGTGAAGACTTTAGTGATGAACATTAGCCGCGTTTCCACTGCCGGGCCAGGGCCGGGCCGTGCTAGTGCGTGCCAGGGCCAGTCGCGTTTCCACTGTCACTTCCGGGGCTTGATCGGGGCCAACGGCCAGGATTTCTGGCCCGTCGAATACCTTGGGCCAAAGCGGGCCAGCTCGGGCTAGAGGAGTGGTTACGAACAGAGGCGGGGTTTACCTGAGTCTGGAGACGACAGCGCTGGATGATTCTGTAATAGGCTACTTTTAAAATAGTTTAACTCACTTTCATGTTTGAATGCCTTCTGTTTGTGATCCGATGTGGATTCTGATCACCGTATAAGGTAGAAATATTTATACGCGATGCAAAAGACTATGCGCGCATTGCGCGCTAACCATTACCATAGTAAACATAGTAAACGCTTGAAGATACGCATAGTAAAAAAACATGGTGAACGCTTGAAGAAATCAGACCAATCATAAGGTTATCACAATCATGTTTTTATTCTATCTGTCAGTAGCCTACGTCTCGCTCTTTATATACCGGACTATCATAAAAAAGCAACTTTTTTTCGGGAGCTTCCTCTGTTTCTCTGACTGAAAATATAGCCGAGTCGAGAGAGTGCTAAAGCTCCGCAGGTCGTGTTTTGGTGGCATAGTGCTATATTTGTAGAAAGTATAATTCTTTCTAAATGTGATATTTGTCCTGTAACTACCAAATAAACAGAAACAGCCTCGACTGAATAAGTAAGTGTGTCCTCTTTCTTTTGTGAAATAGACCTAACGGTAATTTATTTCTGTGTGACTAATGTGCAATTTTGACATAACTTAATTCATTATGATCAATGTATCACTTTTTATTGTAAACCTGTGGTAAAACATCGATGCTTGGGTTTTAAATATTCAAGTAAACAACAAAAATGCCAGCAAACGGCCGCTTTTATCATGTTTGTTTTGCGATGCACGCTCTTTCCAGTGATTTCATTCTGATTAGTTTTCTGATAAAACTTCCATTTGTTGGTGAAATGATGGGTTAGTGTGACGTTGTTCCAGAGAGGCGTGTTACGGGCGTGTTTTAGTGACGCGCTGTGGAGATTCTGGCCCGACAGTGGAAACGCAAGCCAGGTGCTACTGGCCCGAGGCTATTAGCCCGGCACGGCCCGTTTAAAGCCCTGGCCTAGCAATGGCCCGACAGTGGAAACGCGGCTAATGAATAATTACATTCTGTTCTAAATGATGGAAGTCACCCAGGAGTATTGAATAAAGATGGTGAAGTTTATTTCAGCTTTGAGTGTTTAATATCTAGGTGTTTTTATGGGAATGTGGATCTTTCAGATCAATTTGAGAAGCTCTTTTGATCATGTTTCACATTTTATTGTGTCATGTAGTGTGGGGCGCTGGTCTCGGTCTCGACTTGGTCTCGCCCTCCCTCGGTCTTGGTCTCGGCCCTTAAGTCTTGGTCTTGTCTCGGTCTTGGTTATTTTTGAGGGTGTGTAGCCCCGCCCTCCAAGCCTATATAAAGCTGGAGTGCACTGGGAGTATTTTCATTTAAAATTCACCTGATGAGAGCTGTGGTGGGCTCGAAACGCGTCGTGAAAACCCTATAATGACACATACAAACAATTCTAAACCTACCATTTTAATTTTCACATATCCCTATATAAAACAGCCCTTATTTATTTAGCCCGGGTTAGTGTGGGACCCGTGTGACGTGTTAAGTGAGCTGTGGGATTTTTTACAGGGCCTGAAAAATAATTTAGAGACGCGTTGGCTGGCTTCGGGCGAGTGTTGGCTGTTGTGTGTATTTTGGGTGTGTGCTTGTGACTCTTGGCGGCCATTAGAACCTGGGCCCGTGCACAGCCGTTTTCGGATCCTTCGGGATTCGAATCCTGGAAGATTTTCCCCTAACCCTAAGACAAGTTCATTTTCATTCTCATGATTTCTCGCTTTCCTCTCTTCTAATTGGCTACCCAACTCTTTTCTACTTCAAAAATATTTTGATTAAGTCCATACTCACATCTTCACTAAACCTACCCGTCACTGCCCTCCCTTGTAGTACCCCACTGAACACGACCCCCCTTCCACACACTAACCCTACCATTTGGGAACCTAGGACGTTTTACCCGGGGCCATACAGCCCTTTCTTGAAGAGCCCAGGCTCTCCTAAACCCATGGTGTGTGATGTTTCTTTTGGTGGAGGGGTCCTGTTTTTCAGTGGGGCCATGGTATAAGTGTTTTGAGAGTGTGTGGGGAGAACTGGTGTGCTCGGGCCTCGTGTTGGTGCAGTTGTTTGCTCGGAGTGGCCAGCGGTTGGAAGGCCAGTGCATAACCGGGTCCGGACCTTAGGTCCGGGCTCTGGATCTTTTTTCCCCTTACCAGCCAGTGCCTCCAACTCTGGGCTCCGTGTGGACACTGTGCTGACCCCGGCTCGTGGTGCACAAGTTACTCACCCACCTTTGCACTAACACATCATAAAAAATGAGGTTTCCAGAAAGGGCATGACTGCTGGATTAACTAACTTTCTCCTATCTTTTATTTGTGCCACATTTTCTCACTTTTAGGAAAGTTGATATATTAGATACAAAAAAAATCTTATTACATATAAAAAGAACATAGCCTATTTTTGCAAGATGCATGATTTACATAATAAATAAATAAATAAATATAGATATATAATATATACACACATATGAATGATGAATCAATTAATATAATAGGATAATACATCATGATTGATATTTAAAAATGAACAACATGGAGTACACTGAAATTCTTGCGCATGATTGAAGAGGAAATATTTGGTCACATCATTACATGGATGCTCACAAATATTTTGTTGATGTATCATGTGATGAAAAGTGCATTCTGCGTATAAATATACAGGTGTATGTTAGTAAATTAAAAAAAAAAAAAATAGGAATATATATTCATTCAGTTCAACATGAGTTCATAAACAGATACAAAAATGATTTTCCACGTAAAAACATGAGCTCATAAACAGATACAAAAATGATTTTCCATGTTAAAATAATAATATATATTGTATTTTTAAGGAACATAGATTCATCCAGTTAACCATTTACACATACACACTTCCAAAAATTAATTTATACACCCAAACATCATTTTTTCATAAAAATCATGAGAATTTCATAATTACCAACAAGTTTGCTGTCATAATAATAATAATTATTGTCATATATAGAAGCATCATATTTGCAGGATTCTTATGGATTCATATTTGTGCATTGAGACAGTGAATCACGAGACAGAGTTTCATTCATAATTTTTTATACCACTTTCTAAACATAAATATTATATTCCATGGTCACGCACCTCTTCTAAAGGGTCTAAGCTACATATATATACCATTATTTTTGATATTATACTAAAATCCAAATTTTAAAACAGCATTTTCTTTCATTAGATGCCTCAATAGAGAAACATGTGCTCGTGACGTCATCCGATGTCGTCCCTGATCGTCGACTATCGTCAATCAGGAGATCTACATAAATAAAATTATTTAACACTCTTAGAAAAGAGGTACACAACATCTTTCATTATAATATCATTTGCAATGGTCATAGCATCACATATATGTCAATTTTGTCACATTATAACTCTGTTTCGATTTTATATCACTGTTTTTCGTCGACTGTCATGTTGTCTCAATGTCGCTTCACCATGTGCACGAGGGGAGAGTGACCTACTTTCACTAATTAATTTCTTATTCGAAAACTACAAAAGTTATTACTAAAATTGTTTTTTACAGGCCACAAGGACCTTATTTACTAACAATTCGCCGAATTAGATCCAAAAATTTGGGTAAATCAAGCCTATTTTAACACTAATTGGTTTTCAAAAGGCAGCCTGTAGAGGGAACGCGCATTGCGCGCGCCCCCACCGTTTCACTCTCTCTTCTCTCTTGAGAACGATCGACACGGAAAACTGCTCTGCGATTCTAAACTCAAAAACAACTTGTTGCACATTGATTATATTATATACACATATAGATATTGATAGATAATCATACAATATAGTATATTATTATCAGATATCTTTATAGTGTATTGTTTTTTGTTTGTTATTTGTTTATCTGTGTTGCAAGCTTGCCTGAGGAAGGTATTAAACATACCGAAACGTTGCGCTATAGCTTGCACTATTTTTCTAGCTTTATCTTTTATCCAGTTTGTTGTTTTTAAGATTATTTTCTTTAATTTTCCTTTTTTCATTCCACTATGGATAACTTTAGAGGTCGTGTGAGACAACGTAGTACTCCACGCTTAAGACTCAGGTTATCTAGTGCTTCTCCTGTTTCATACAGGAACAGTTATTTACCTCTCAACCCCAATAACTATATCCATAAATAACTATGTCCTGCATGTCACCAGAGAGAATTCAGTCGAAAATATTTTTCATTTAACACCGTTGTATTAGCTTTCTCATTCAAACACAATACATTGCGTTAATCTGACTTGAAACAGTTGCGTTTGACTTAACTCAATATTTTCATGTTTCAGTTAAGTAGACTGTAGACAGTAGACTGATAAATTGTTCAGTTTACTTGCGTTAATCCAACACGATTCTTTTCAACCTTTTTACTTAAGCCATTTGAGATTACATAAATTAGCTTAGTTGAGTTAAAATAGTAATATAGAAAACTAGGACCAGGATTTTCCCCTTCCCATCATGCTGGATAGAGGTGTACATTTTGAAATAAAACGTTATTTATGGGAGTTTTTTCATCAAGATAAAAAATTGGCTACTTGTTAATGTTTATATTTAAAAGAGTTTCTGATATGTTAGTGTTTTTGGAGATTACAATTGTGGTAAAGTGTAGACTGTGGTGAGGACGTGCTAACAATAATTAAAGTGGTTTTAATAATAATAAAAACAACTACTTTGGGCATGCCTTGGATGTAACAAAACCATCTTCTAGCAATTGCCTAACAATAAGAGTCTTTACTGCGGAAAGATTTTGTAAAAGGTTATCTTATTAGATAATATTTGTAAAGGTTATAAAATTGTTGAACACAATCACTAAATAACCTAATCAATTAAACAAATGGATTATTTGTTTTGATATTAATTTTAGGATAATTGAACTTAATAGTTTTGGACAAAATTAAGAATGTTAACCTGCTTCCACTAAATGGCATTGCATTAATCTTATGTAAGAAACTTAAGTTTACTGAACTGAATAAACAATGTTAATAAATGCGAACATAACCCAGTTACGTAGAACCTGTTGACATAAAAAGTTAAGTAAATCCACCATATATTTTAGATTTTCCAACAAAATTTTGATTAAACATTACAAGGTCAAACATATATGCAGGGTGAATTTTTCTCAATAGATTCGTAGCGTGCATTTAGAAAGGATAGTTAGGATGCAATTTCTTTTTGTGCCGACTTTAAGTTAACTTTAACCAAAGATTAAAATGTTCAGTCCCTGTAGCGTTTATTATACTCTATAGTGAAATTAAAACACAATGTACCGATTGTATATAACCCTAAACGTCGACTTTTAAAAAGTAGTTTAAATTCTGAATAAACATATTACGTCAGTAAGATTCTTTGAAAATTGGATCATATAGCAAGAAACTCTGCGATAATGTCGAGTAACACGAGAACAGATGCAAAAACTCTATACGTTACAATATCATTCTACCGATAGTGGTTTTGCTGTAACACAATGGTCTTTTCGATACATGTTGACACTTACCGATGCTTAAACAGCTTGTCTATTGTTGAAAAGATGTTGTGTAACACAGATATGGATATAATACCCTGCGTTCGTAGTTATTAAATCACGCAAATTCATGTGAATGCTGTCGTATATGAATAAAAGGCTAGAAGACCTGGAGTTCACTAACATGACATAGGAAACAGATATCCATGGGGCAAGTGTAAAGAAAACACCACACAAGCATTACAATAAGAATACTGCTGTTAAGCATGATAGCGTGGTAAAAGTTTCAAACAGACTGTTTTAGAAAAATGAGAACAAAATCAAAGAAGCCTCACTTTTGATGTCGGGCCTATTATGTGTCTTGTGACCTCTTCGTAGACAGACCTAAAATAATATCAGTTTAAATTTTGTAATTTTCTTATGCTGTATTTGTTCATTAATTACTATATGGACAACCTTGACACTGCTCAAAGAGTAGTCTTTGTCAAAAACTGTACAAAGAAACAAGATGTATACAGCGTCATCCGCTAGTGGGGGAAAATAACATAGAATCATGGTTACAAACTTTTTCAGTAAATCGGGAGAATGTGTTTCTGTATTTGTTTTAAATGGCTCATGTAGTATTTTTTTTTTTTATTTTTTTTTTTTATGTTTTGACTTTTTTGTTTAAGAAACTCTAGAATTGGCTTTTGTGCAATTTTATCTGCAGGTTTTACCGAAGTGTGGAACTTTGTTTTGCAACCTCATGCTTTAATGAATATGCATCTCTCAGGGCAATAGTCAGATGTGACTCTACCGTATAGTTTAAGTGTAAAACAGCATGCACTTACTTTTTGTGTTATTACTGTATGTGATGTTCCACATCATAGATAGAGGGAAAGTTGACCTAAACAAAGTATCAGCTTAGTCAAATATTCTCAAACAGAAAGACAATTACTTAAATTAATTGTCATTTATTCCTATTAAAACGCAGAATGTTGACAGCTCTTTAAGAAAAGTCTTCACCTAAAACACATACAGTCCAACATACATAATGTGAAACAGTATCATCTGCTCTCTGAACAAGATGACTAAATCTATCGGTGTAATAAAACCGCCATTTGCACACTTTTGCGTGTTTATTATAAAAAGAGCTTTTCAACCCTCTATTCTTATACCCCGTACACACTGTTGTAGTAAATTGAGCACGCGTGATTGTTGCATAAAGATTAGGCTTGAATTTTATCCATAGCCTTTGCAAGGGACGGGTAACGTTAGTCCTCAGATGTGATTGCATTACAATAATGTGGTACAGGCGCTCTTAACAAATCTGTCAGAATCTATTTACATATTGTAAATGTTTACTACATCTATGGAAGGATCTGGAAGTGTTTTGTTCATTATCGTTTTATGTCGACTTAAACTATTTGTATTGTTTTTAATTAATTCGTCTTTGCATAAAAATACTTCTTGATGTTAAACACCACGGGATATAATTTAAAATGTATGTTTGTCAAAAGAAAAATCATCTGTATTTTAAACACCGCTTTTCTCAAAACATTGTGTCAGCCGTATTTGATATCATTATGCTCTTGGTCAAAAGAACCAATGGCTTTGTGAAAGTACACATCTTGTCTCTGAAAATGTGTGCAAATTTCTAAAAGATACAACATACCCCTTTAGAACTTGAAGAACTAAAATGGGTGATTTTCACATATTTTGTTTTGACTGTAAATGTATAAACCATTGTGCTATCTTCAAGTGCTAGGAATTATCTTTTCAGAAAAAGATGACTTTCAATAAATTACAGTTATTGGCCATTAGTCTGTGTGTGTGTGTGTGTGTGTGCGGTGTGTTTGTAAATGTATAAAATTGTTTAATTTAAATAGACAAATGATAGAAACTTGAATAAATTACTTATTTTATTGAGAAAAAAAATCGTAATAAATAAATAAAACTAACACGTTTAAGTTGAAAATTAACTATAATGCACATATACAAGTATGTTTGTGCGTGACATGGAGTTGCATAGTTTTCATTTAGGATACTTTTTTCATACGCGACGCACTCATATACAAATATCCTACGTATACATAACTTTACATACACCGCATGCTAAGATACTCGAAAGAGTATTCGGCCATCCACCTCCCAAGTTTAATAAAAAATCATCCCAAACACCTCACCTGTTGTCTACCGCTTGAATCACTATGTTTTTGTTCGTTCTTCTTTCTTTTATTATTTACGCTGTCCAAAACACCCTGTCCTGTTGCGCTCCGTATCTCTCTCTGTTCAACATTCAAATCTTTCCGCGACCCCGCTCTGCCAGAAAGCTGGCGTCATTTGCTGGCGGAAAGCCTGAAATTACCGTAATAAGCCGTATATTGTCGAATGCATCCATTTGAAATGTTTTGATAGTGGAAAAGGCTAAACAGTTACAGTAACAGGAATACTGCTTGCTGTTGTGTGTCGATGGACAAAATACTGCTTACATATATTTGTATAAATTAGATCTAAGACGACAAAGCACAGTTTTGCATTAAAATTGTAAAGTTTTTGAGCAGATACTGTTAAGTAAAATCACCATTTAAAGATAAACTTTATTCAAAGCTATTCATTTAGATTGTATAGGCTACCAAATGTAACAATTTAGTCTCATCTAATTATGGTCTTATGTGTGGCATTGGTGATTCGTTGTGTCATTGGTGTTACTGTCTTTTCTGTCATGTTAATGTCACATGTGACATGATAATAATTTTACATCCATTTAATTCTGATGCTCTCAAAGTTAAGATTTAAAGGAATGCATCATCAGTGCAGATTAACTAACATCATTCAGGCATACTTTTAACAAACCTGATCAAAATAAATAAAACATAATCTCCTTATTTGTTGCACTAATATTATTTTCTGTGACTCTGACTACATGTGCTGAAAAAATAGAAATAATATTTCATAAAACCTTTAATATTATCAAAGAAGTAAGGTATCACTAGTCAGTGTCAGAATGGTATGCCCACATGCATACTTTAAATAAATGCACAAAAATATAAAAAATCGTTAAGATGTCATTTATGTGTATTCATAAAAGTCAGAGGGTGTTCTAATGTCTAAGTTTAAATGTTAGAAAAATAAACCTGCTCTTCAGGGGTGAGGTGTCAAGAAAAACAGGATGGGGACAACTCCCCAGGAAATAAGGACAATTTATCTTATCACAATCAATGGATAAGAGTAGGCTATATAATATGTAACTTTGCGACCATTTTGTTTTGACTTTTTCCTGAAGACGCCGGTATAAACATCTAATTGTATTGATCTTACAGCCTGGTCCGTGTGAAGTGTCAAAATGGCCCCATTTTGGGGTCTCCCCGCCAGACAGGAATCCTTCAGATCAGAAGATTTGGTTGGAGACAGTTGTGGTCTTTGATTGTAAAACACCAGGTGGCCGCACTATCTTTTAATTGCTCGATGTTTTCTGAAACAAACTGCTAATGCTATTACCTAGCATAAGATAGCAGCTACACAGAGAGGAAGGGGCGGACCATTGCCCCGGACATGATAGAAGCGATCTTCATTTTCAATTTAGCAAACGGAGAGCAAACACCTCAGAAATTCAAGGATCTGTGATTTTAACCAGAGCCAAAAAGACCTCCTAATTTCACCAATGGTAGGTACACTTCAACATACGTTTAAAACTAGTTTTAAATACTTAATAAAATGTCATCTTATTTCGTATAAACACTGTTTTATATGTTTATTTATCTGTGTAAGGCAGTATATTGTTGTGCATTAGATTAAAATGCTTAGCTATACTTTATAATTTAATATCTTATTTCAAATAATATGACCTCTTATTCACTATATTATGTTTTATTTATCTGTGTAAGGTCGTATTTCGTGTGTATTAGATTCAAGTTTGTATACTTGGTAATTTAACAGTTTGTTTAAAATAATATGTTTCACTAATTTATATGTTTTATTTATCTATGTAAGTCAGTATATTGCAGACAACATAGTGGTCAGTGAAGTGAAGATGCAATAGAATATTGGAACCTAGGAACCTGTATTAGATTAAAATGTGCATACTTGGTAATTTAACAACTTATTTAATATAACATCAACTATTATTCGCTATTTTATGTTTTATTTATCTATGTAAGGCAGTATTTCGTGGTGTATTAGAATAAAATACGTAATAATTTAGAATCTTATTTCATATAATATCAACTATTATTCACTATTTTATTTATCGGTGTATAAGAAAGTATATTGTGCGTATTATATTAAAATGATTATATACCTGATAATTAGCATCTTATTTCAAATAGTACAAACTATTTTCACTATTTTATGTTTTATTTAACTTTGTAAAACCATATATTGTGGATAATTTAACCTCTTATTATATATTATATAACCATAATAATGTGAACTATAATTCATTACTATTATATAACTAATATTATATAACTATTATTCATCACTATTGTAAGCCAGTATTTTGTGGTGTATTAGATTAAAATACTTGATAATTTAACTTTATTTCATATAATATCAGTTATTATTCACTATTTTATTTATTGGTGTAAAACAGCATATTGTGATGTATTATATTGTGTTGTATTAGATTAAAATACATGATAATTTAACATCTTATTTCACATAATATCCCCTATTATTTAAAATTGTATATGTTTTATTAAACTGCGTAAGACCCTATACCTGTCAGGAATCAATCAGATTCATTCCCATCCACCACTCAAAGATCACTCTCCCCGGAATATTAACCAGTCACACCTGTTCACAATCAGTCACCTCGTTACCCAGCCCTATAAAACACTCACGCACACCCCAGTCATTGTCAAGCCTCCAACAGGAGAAGACCGTTACCCACGATTTCCTGAAGTTTCTAATCTGCCAACGAAGACCCATCACGTAACTATACTCACCCCTGAATATATACTCACCTTTGTCTCCCTGTCTTGCTGTCTCCAGTATTCCAGTCTGGTTCCCTGTTTCCCGAGTCTTGCCATTGGAATCCAAGTGCTCCACGTGTCCACCGAAATCTCCCTGTGTCTCCCTGGATCTGAAACAGAAGAGTATTCATTTCACTGGACGTTGTCTACCCACGTCCAACTCTCTGAAGAAGGGTCTGCTCACCTGGGATTCTCTGCACGACGTGATCGTCAACGCACCTGCACATGAACTTTGTCGCTGCACATATATCACTGTTAATAAACTCACGTTTGCTTTCACTTACCTCCGCCTCTGTGCCTGTATCCTGACAATACCACTGATGTATAGATTAAAATGCTTATAGTCAATTCGACATATTGTTTCAAATAATGAACTGTTATTCACTGTTTTATTTAAGACAGTATATTGGGGTGTATTTGATTAAAATGCTTATAGTCAATTCAACATCTTACTTCATTTAATAACTAATTCATGTGTTTTATTCGAGCACAGTGCTTTTCATTTCTTAAAACTGTTTGGGATATTTCATCTGCTCAGAAAGACTTAAGAATCCGCAACAATATTCAGACGCATAAAGGATAGCTAATTAAGTTCAGCACATGTTAAACCTTACTTTAAATGTGTAATAAAATTAATCACTATTTATGTGCTTTATTCAAGCACAATGCTATTTCTTTAAACTCATTTTTGTGACATTTCATCTGATCAGAAAGGTTTAAGAGTCTGTGACTAACCAGATAGACGCATAAATACCTCCTCATTAATTTCCAGAGTTGTTTTAAAACTTTGCTTTAAAATATATAATGAAGTTTTATTTTATAAGCTTTTATTTGTCATCAATGCTATTTCTTTAAACTCATTTTGTTTCATTCTCCTCAGCAGGCAATATGGATGGTGCAGTGCCGGCTGAAAATCCGTGTCCGACCTCTTCATGTTCATAATTTCGGTGTGAACATTATCCTGATATAATAAAAACTTTCCCTGAAAACATTCCTCTCAGTCACACCAAGCAAATTGCCCCGTCATAAACAAACACACACACACACACACACACATACACACACACACACACACACACACACACACACACACACACACACACACACACCATTCCTCTCATTCACACACACACACACACACACACACACCATTCCTCTCAGTCACACCAAGCAAATTACCCCGTCATGAACACACACACATACACACACACACACAAACACACAGCCATAAACTCTGGAAACACATGGTCGGGGTCAAAAGTTCACATACCATCTGGTGGTCGTAAAACCCCCATCCCTGCTACACATCCTGTCATAAATATTTCATAATCATATTCATAATCATAAATCATAACCTGGTAAAAATAATCAAAAAATCATTTTTGACAGAAGCTCCCTCATATATACTACTCCCTGACAACGAGGGTTTTTTATGCATAATACATAATACATACTAAATAAAAGTAGTTTATTAAAACTCTTTTGTTTCTTTCCCTAAATCAGACCAGACCCCTGTACTGCAGGATCAACCTGAGCATGCCAGTTCTGGACAGTTTTTTAAATGATTTGGACACACGACCTGATTTTCGGCTGAGCAGGGAGGCCCTGAGAGTGCTGCTGGGCCTGTTGAGGACTGAACGCCAACACGGATGGGGTTCCACAATAGAGACCCTGGTATTTATTTTCTGGCTTGCGTGTGGCACATCATACAGGGTTGTCTCCAGAGTGTTTGACATGCCTCGTTCCACTGTCCACCGCATTGTCCACCGGGTCGCTGAGGAGGTGGTGGCCATTCGCCACCAAGTCATTCATTTCCCCAACACCCCAGAAGACCTGGAGGCAGTTTGCCGTGGGTTTGCAGGGCTGGCCAGACACCGAGCTTTCTTGAAAGCTGCAGGAGCAATCGACGGCTGCCATGTCCGTATCAAGCCTCCAAGCGGGCCTGATAGTCAGTGCTACAGGAACAGGAAACTGTTCCCGTCTATCATCCTGCAGGCTGTTTGTGACCATCAGGGCCGCTTCATTGACACCGACGTGGGCTGGCCCGGGTCAGTGCATGATGCACGAGTGCTCCGGTACAGCCCACTGTACAGGAGGTCAGTTTACCCTCCTCCAGGGCACTTCACCCTCGCAGACGGAGGGTACCCATGTCTCCAACACCCGCTCCCCCTCATCACTCCCTACAAGAGGCCAGTACGAGGAGTGGGACCCCAGCGCTTTAATCTTCATCATTCCAGGGCACGCTCCATTATAGAGCGTGCTTTTGGGATGATGAAGACCAGGTTCCGATCCATCTTCCTGAAAGCGCTGGAGGTGCACCACACTTTTGTACCTCATGTAAGTGAATTGAAAATACATTTGCAAAAAACATTAAAAAAAATGAACATCTTTTTTCCAGACCATATAATTTCTTGTTTTGTTTTTTCAATTCAGGTCATCACAGCCTGTGCCATCCTCCACAACATCTGTCTTGGGGTTGGTGACATCATGGCCCCGGAGGATGAGCATGAGGAGGATGATGCAGAGGATGAGGGGGAGCATGTTTTGGAGACAGTCAGCGGTGCTCCCTGGCGTGAGCGGCTGACTGCAGAGGTGTCTGCCCTGGAGGAGGTTCCCATCGACCACGACTACTTGTAACAGGCAAGTCTGAGAACTGTAAAGCTATAATGGCCAAGACCACAAATGAATGTCCATAGAATGGGTTTACATGTTGAAATATTTTACGCTTTAAATTGAGGACGCAAGTTAATTAATTTTATTCTTCCCTCTTTTTAAAATTATCTCAGTGAGATGGCAGCCGTCGATTTAATCAGCCCTGCAAACCTATTGAGACAACTTAGTGGATAGTGGAAACATGCACTCAAACACTCTGGACTGGAGCCCATCCAAGATGATGTCCCACCAGCAGGAGGCTTTACCAGGGTCTCTATTGTGGAGCCCATCCCAGCCCAGCAGCACCATCAGGGTCTACCTGTTCAGCAAAAAGCGTACATTTTGTTGTTTTTGTTTTTCCAATCTGTTTTATGTACTGTTAATTTGAATTATTTTTCTATTGTTGTAAATATTTGTAAAAAGTACTTGAAATAATTTTCATTTTACATGCTAAAAAAAACATGTATAGAAGTCAACAATGTCCAGAATAATTCTTGTTTTATTTCCAAATGTAAATAAATAAAAAGATTCGCATTACAAAAATAAACAATGAATAAAAATTGCCTTGCCTCATTTACAAATAACTTAAATTAGTGACAAAATAACTTAAATCAGTGACAAAAAACATAAATACAAAAACTTAATTATATTTTTTTTTTTCAATCATTCTCTCAAGTAAAGTAAACAGTCTGTCCATTCGATCCCTGCTCTCTTGTGCTCTCCTCTCCTCTGTTTCCCTTTGATACCTCATGTCCTCCCTCATTAGCTCAATGAGCTCGTCGCTGCCTCTTCTCCTGTTGGCTGGGGCTCTGGCTGCTGGGTCTGGGACTGCTGGGGCTGCGGCTCTGGCTGCAGCTGCTGGGGCTCTGGCTGCTGGGGCTCTGGCTGCTGGGGCTCTGGCTGCTGGGTCTGGGACTGCTGGGGCTCTGGCTGCTGGGGCTGCGGCTGCTGGGGCTGCGGCTGCTGGGGCTCTGGCTGCTGGGTCTGGGACTGCTGGGTCTGGGACTGCTGGGGCTGCGGCTGCTGGGGCTGCGGCTGCTGGGGCTCTGGCTGCTGGGGCTCTGGCTGCTGGGGCTCTGGCTGCTGGGTCTGGGACTGCTGGGGCTCTGGCTGCTGGGTCTGGGACTGCTGGGGCTGCGGCTGCTGGGTCTGGGACTGCTGGGGCTCTGGCTGCTGGGTCTGGGACTGCTGGGGCTCTGGCTGCTGGGTCTGGGACTGCTGGGTCTGGGACTGCTGGGGCTGCGGCTGCTGGGGCTGCGGCTGCTGGGGCTCTGGCTGCTGGGGCTCTGGCTGCTGGGGCTCTGGCTGCTGGGGCTCTGGCTGCTGGGGCTCTGGCTGCTGGGTCTGGGACTGCTGGGGCTCTGGCTGCTGGGTTAGGGTTAGGGTTAGGGTTAGGGTTAGGGTTAGGGTTAGGGTTAGGGGAAATCGATCCAAGATCCAAACCTGAGGTCTGAATCTGGTTGTGCACTGTCCATCGTGCTTCTGGCCGCTTCAAATACAGACACCAAAATGAACCCAAATATTGTCTAGAGAGATGTATAAAATTATAAAAGGGCTAAATTGCCACGGGGTACTCCAATAAGGGCTGAATCACAGAAAACACGAAGGGTAGGTGTTAGAAAAGAGATGGAAAGGGCACTCCATGAGCTCAAAACATTAAACAGACTAACTCAACGCCTGTTTGGGCGATGAGAAAAATATCTGTGGCTCAACAACATCACCACACCACTAGTGATGGTGGCCATTCTATTTTTCTAAAGTCTGCATCATTCAGAAACATTATCCAGACCAACTCTTAGCCTGTTTGGGCTGCGAGAAAAATTATTTTTTGGTTCAGCAACATCATCCCACACATATGATGGCGACCATTACAGATTTTACGGTCTGTGTCATTCAGGAACTGTCTCGCGACGCGTTTCGGCCATCCTACGGCTCTCATCAGGCGAGTTCGAATGACTAGGGTGTCTCATTCCCTCTGTACTTTATAGTAATACCGAGGGTTAGGGTTAGAGTTAGGGTTAGGTTAGGGTTAGGGGTTAGAGGTTAGGGGAAATAGATCCAAGATCCAGACCTGAGGTCTGAAACTGGTTGGGCATTGTCCATCGTGCAAATGGCCGCTTCAAATATGAACACCAAAATGAACCCAAATACTGTTTAGAGAGCTGTATAAAATTATAAACAGGGCTAAATTGCCAAGGGTTTCTCCAATGAGGGTTGAATCACAGCAAACACAAAGGGTAGGTGTTAGAAATGATGTGGAAAGGGCATACCACGAGAACAATACATTAAAACATTAAACAGACAAACTCGCAGCCTGTTTGGGCTGGGAGAAAAAATATTTTTGGCTCAACAACATCATCCTACACAAATGATGGTGGCCATTTTATTGTTTTACAGTCTGTGTCACTCAGGAACTGTCTCGCGACGCGTTTCGGCCATCCTACGGCTCTCATCAGGCGAGTTCGAATGACTGTAATGTCTCCTTCCCTCCGTACTTTATGGTGATACAGAGGGCGTGGCCCCTCCCACTCTCTCTAAACACCATCAGCATAATATATGCGTCATGAATTGTGTTTTTGCTATCAACTTTGTTGTTTTTAATTTTAAAATTTATCTCTCATTTTTATAATTCCATACAAACACTCACAAACACTCCAGGAACATCCCAATGTCAAACTGAAGTCCAAAGTACGAGGCACGAGCTGAGTTAGGGGAAATAGATCCAAGATCCAGACCTGAGGTCTGAAACTGGTTGGGCATTGTCCATCGTGCAAATGGCCGCTTCAAATATGAACACCAAAATGAACCCAAATACTGTTTAGAGAGCTGTATAAAATTATAAACAGGGCTAAATTGCCAAGGGTTTCTCCAATGAGGGTTGAATCACAGCAAACACAAAGGGTAGGTGTTAGAAATGATGTGGAAAGGGCATACCACGAGAACAATACATTAAAACATTAAACAGACAAACTCGCAGCCTGTTTGGGCTGGGAGAAAAAATATTTTTGGCTCAACAACATCATCCTACACAAATGATGGTGGCCATTTTATTGTTTTACAGTCTGTGTCACTCAGGAACTGTCTCGCGACGCGTTTCGGCCATCCTACGGCTCTCATCAGGCGAGTTCGAATGACTGTAATGTCTCCTTCCCTCCGTACTTTATGGTGATACAGAGGGCGTGGCCCCTCCCACTCTCTCTAAACACCATCAGCATAATATATGCGTCATGAATTGTGTTTTTGCTATCAACTTTGTTGTTTTTAATTTTAAAATTTATCTCTCATTTTTATAATTCCATACAAACACTCACAAACACTCCAGGAACATCCCAATGTCAAACTGAAGTCCAAAGTACGAGGCACGAGCTGAGTTAGGGGAAATAGATCCAAGATCCAGACCTGAGGTCTGAAACTGGTTGGGCATTGTCCATCGTGCAAATGGCCGCTTCAAATATGAACACCAAAATGAACCCAAATACTGTTTAGAGAGCTGTATAAAATTATAAACAGGGCTAAATTGCCAAGGGTTTCTCCAATGAGGGTTGAATCACAGCAAACACAAAGGGTAGGTGTTAGAAATGATGTGGAAAGGGCATACCACGAGAACAATACATTAAAACATTAAACAGACAAACTCGCAGCCTGTTTGGGCTGGGAGAAAAAATATTTTTGGCTCAACAACATCATCCTACACAAATGATGGTGGCCATTTTATTGTTTTACAGTCTGTGTCACTCAGGAACTGTCTCGCGACGCGTTTCGGCCATCCTACGGCTCTCATCAGGCGAGTTCGAATGACTGTAATGTCTCCTTCCCTCCGTACTTTATGGTGATACAGAGGGCGTGGCCCCTCCCACTCTCTCTAAACACCATCAGCATAATATATGCGTCATGAATTGTGTTTTTGCTATCAACTTTGTTGTTTTTAATTTTAAAATTTATCTCTCATTTTTATAATTCCATACAAACACTCACAAACACTCCAGGAACATCCCAATGTCAAACTGAAGTCCAAAGTACGAGGCACGAGCTGAGTTAGGGGAAATAGATCCAAGATCCAGACCTGAGGTCTGAAACTGGTTGGGCATTGTCCATCGTGCAAATGGCCGCTTCAAATATGAACACCAAAATGAACCCAAATACTGTTTAGAGAGCTGTATAAAATTATAAACAGGGCTAAATTGCCAAGGGTTTCTCCAATGAGGGTTGAATCACAGCAAACACAAAGGGTAGGTGTTAGAAATGATGTGGAAAGGGCATACCACGAGAACAATACATTAAAACATTAAACAGACAAACTCGCAGCCTGTTTGGGCTGGGAGAAAAAATATTTTTGGCTCAACAACATCATCCTACACAAATGATGGTGGCCATTTTATTGTTTTACAGTCTGTGTCACTCAGGAACTGTCTCGCGACGCGTTTCGGCCATCCTACGGCTCTCATCAGGCGAGTTCGAATGACTGTAATGTCTCCTTCCCTCCGTACTTTATGGTGATACAGAGGGCGTGGCCCCTCCCACTCTCTCTAAACACCATCAGCATAATATATGCGTCATGAATTGTGTTTTTGCTATCAACTTTGTTGTTTTTAATTTTAAAATTTATCTCTCATTTTTATAATTCCATACAAACACTCACAAACACTCCAGGAACATCCCAATGTCAAACTGAAGTCCAAAGTACGAGGCACGAGCTGAGTTAGGGGAAATAGATCCAAGATCCAGACCTGAGGTCTGAAACTGGTTGGGCATTGTCCATCGTGCAAATGGCCGCTTCAAATATGAACACCAAAATGAACCCAAATACTGTTTAGAGAGCTGTATAAAATTATAAACAGGGCTAAATTGCCAAGGGTTTCTCCAATGAGGGTTGAATCACAGCAAACACAAAGGGTAGGTGTTAGAAATGATGTGGAAAGGGCATACCACGAGAACAATACATTAAAACATTAAACAGACAAACTCGCAGCCTGTTTGGGCTGGGAGAAAAAATATTTTTGGCTCAACAACATCATCCTACACAAATGATGGTGGCCATTTTATTGTTTTACAGTCTGTGTCACTCAGGAACTGTCTCGCGACGCGTTTCGGCCATCCTACGGCTCTCATCAGGCGAGTTCGAATGACTGTAATGTCTCCTTCCCTCCGTACTTTATGGTGATACAGAGGGCGTGGCCCCTCCCACTCTCTCTAAACACCATCAGCATAATATATGCGTCATGAATTGTGTTTTTGCTATCAACTTTGTTGTTTTTAATTTTAAAATTTATCTCTCATTTTTATAATTCCATACAAACACTCACAAACACTCCAGGAACATCCCAATGTCAAACTGAAGTCCAAAGTACGAGGCACGAGCTGAGTTAGGGGAAATAGATCCAAGATCCAGACCTGAGGTCTGAAACTGGTTGGGCATTGTCCATCGTGCAAATGGCCGCTTCAAATATGAACACCAAAATGAACCCAAATACTGTTTAGAGAGCTGTATAAAATTATAAACAGGGCTAAATTGCCAAGGGTTTCTCCAATGAGGGTTGAATCACAGCAAACACAAAGGGTAGGTGTTAGAAATGATGTGGAAAGGGCATACCACGAGAACAATACATTAAAACATTAAACAGACAAACTCGCAGCCTGTTTGGGCTGGGAGAAAAAATATTTTTGGCTCAACAACATCATCCTACACAAATGATGGTGGCCATTTTATTGTTTTACAGTCTGTGTCACTCAGGAACTGTCTCGCGACGCGTTTCGGCCATCCTACGGCTCTCATCAGGCGAGTTCGAATGACTGTAATGTCTCCTTCCCTCCGTACTTTATGGTGATACAGAGGGCGTGGCCCCTCCCACTCTCTCTAAACACCATCAGCATAATATATGCGTCATGAATTGTGTTTTTGCTATCAACTTTGTTGTTTTTAATTTTAAAATTTATCTCTCATTTTTATAATTCCATACAAACACTCACAAACACTCCAGGAACATCCCAATGTCAAACTGAAGTCCAAAGTACGAGGCACGAGCTGAGTTAGGGGAAATAGATCCAAGATCCAGACCTGAGGTCTGAAACTGGTTGGGCATTGTCCATCGTGCAAATGGCCGCTTCAAATATGAACACCAAAATGAACCCAAATACTGTTTAGAGAGCTGTATAAAATTATAAACAGGGCTAAATTGCCAAGGGTTTCTCCAATGAGGGTTGAATCACAGCAAACACAAAGGGTAGGTGTTAGAAATGATGTGGAAAGGGCATACCACGAGAACAATACATTAAAACATTAAACAGACAAACTCGCAGCCTGTTTGGGCTGGGAGAAAAAATATTTTTGGCTCAACAACATCATCCTACACAAATGATGGTGGCCATTTTATTGTTTTACAGTCTGTGTCACTCAGGAACTGTCTCGCGACGCGTTTCGGCCATCCTACGGCTCTCATCAGGCGAGTTCGAATGACTGTAATGTCTCCTTCCCTCCGTACTTTATGGTGATACAGAGGGCGTGGCCCCTCCCACTCTCTCTAAACACCATCAGCATAATATATGCGTCATGAATTGTGTTTTTGCTATCAACTTTGTTGTTTTTAATTTTAAAATTTATCTCTCATTTTTATAATTCCATACAAACACTCACAAACACTCCAGGAACATCCCAATGTCAAACTGAAGTCCAAAGTACGAGGCACGAGCTGAGTTAGGGGAAATAGATCCAAGATCCAGACCTGAGGTCTGAAACTGGTTGGGCATTGTCCATCGTGCAAATGGCCGCTTCAAATATGAACACCAAAATGAACCCAAATACTGTTTAGAGAGCTGTATAAAATTATAAACAGGGCTAAATTGCCAAGGGTTTCTCCAATGAGGGTTGAATCACAGCAAACACAAAGGGTAGGTGTTAGAAATGATGTGGAAAGGGCATACCACGAGAACAATACATTAAAACATTAAACAGACAAACTCGCAGCCTGTTTGGGCTGGGAGAAAAAATATTTTTGGCTCAACAACATCATCCTACACAAATGATGGTGGCCATTTTATTGTTTTACAGTCTGTGTCACTCAGGAACTGTCTCGCGACGCGTTTCGGCCATCCTACGGCTCTCATCAGGCGAGTTCGAATGACTGTAATGTCTCCTTCCCTCCGTACTTTATGGTGATACAGAGGGCGTGGCCCCTCCCACTCTCTCTAAACACCATCAGCATAATATATGCGTCATGAATTGTGTTTTTGCTATCAACTTTGTTGTTTTTAATTTTAAAATTTATCTCTCATTTTTATAATTCCATACAAACACTCACAAACACTCCAGGAACATCCCAATGTCAAACTGAAGTCCAAAGTACGAGGCACGAGCTGAGTTAGGGGAAATAGATCCAAGATCCAGACCTGAGGTCTGAAACTGGTTGGGCATTGTCCATCGTGCAAATGGCCGCTTCAAATATGAACACCAAAATGAACCCAAATACTGTTTAGAGAGCTGTATAAAATTATAAACAGGGCTAAATTGCCAAGGGTTTCTCCAATGAGGGTTGAATCACAGCAAACACAAAGGGTAGGTGTTAGAAATGATGTGGAAAGGGCATACCACGAGAACAATACATTAAAACATTAAACAGACAAACTCGCAGCCTGTTTGGGCTGGGAGAAAAAATATTTTTGGCTCAACAACATCATCCTACACAAATGATGGTGGCCATTTTATTGTTTTACAGTCTGTGTCACTCAGGAACTGTCTCGCGACGCGTTTCGGCCATCCTACGGCTCTCATCAGGCGAGTTCGAATGACTGTAATGTCTCCTTCCCTCCGTACTTTATGGTGATACAGAGGGCGTGGCCCCTCCCACTCTCTCTAAACACCATCAGCATAATATATGCGTCATGAATTGTGTTTTTGCTATCAACTTTGTTGTTTTTAATTTTAAAATTTATCTCTCATTTTTATAATTCCATACAAACACTCACAAACACTCCAGGAACATCCCAATGTCAAACTGAAGTCCAAAGTACGAGGCACGAGCTGAGTTAGGGGAAATAGATCCAAGATCCAGACCTGAGGTCTGAAACTGGTTGGGCATTGTCCATCGTGCAAATGGCCGCTTCAAATATGAACACCAAAATGAACCCAAATACTGTTTAGAGAGCTGTATAAAATTATAAACAGGGCTAAATTGCCAAGGGTTTCTCCAATGAGGGTTGAATCACAGCAAACACAAAGGGTAGGTGTTAGAAATGATGTGGAAAGGGCATACCACGAGAACAATACATTAAAACATTAAACAGACAAACTCGCAGCCTGTTTGGGCTGGGAGAAAAAATATTTTTGGCTCAACAACATCATCCTACACAAATGATGGTGGCCATTTTATTGTTTTACAGTCTGTGTCACTCAGGAACTGTCTCGCGACGCGTTTCGGCCATCCTACGGCTCTCATCAGGCGAGTTCGAATGACTGTAATGTCTCCTTCCCTCCGTACTTTATGGTGATACAGAGGGCGTGGCCCCTCCCACTCTCTCTAAACACCATCAGCATAATATATGCGTCATGAATTGTGTTTTTGCTATCAACTTTGTTGTTTTTAATTTTAAAATTTATCTCTCATTTTTATAATTCCATACAAACACTCACAAACACTCCAGGAACATCCCAATGTCAAACTGAAGTCCAAAGTACGAGGCACGAGCTGAGTTAGGGGAAATAGATCCAAGATCCAGACCTGAGGTCTGAAACTGGTTGGGCATTGTCCATCGTGCAAATGGCCGCTTCAAATATGAACACCAAAATGAACCCAAATACTGTTTAGAGAGCTGTATAAAATTATAAACAGGGCTAAATTGCCAAGGGTTTCTCCAATGAGGGTTGAATCACAGCAAACACAAAGGGTAGGTGTTAGAAATGATGTGGAAAGGGCATACCACGAGAACAATACATTAAAACATTAAACAGACAAACTCGCAGCCTGTTTGGGCTGGGAGAAAAAATATTTTTGGCTCAACAACATCATCCTACACAAATGATGGTGGCCATTTTATTGTTTTACAGTCTGTGTCACTCAGGAACTGTCTCGCGACGCGTTTCGGCCATCCTACGGCTCTCATCAGGCGAGTTCGAATGACTGTAATGTCTCCTTCCCTCCGTACTTTATGGTGATACAGAGGGCGTGGCCCCTCCCACTCTCTCTAAACACCATCAGCATAATATATGCGTCATGAATTGTGTTTTTGCTATCAACTTTGTTGTTTTTAATTTTAAAATTTATCTCTCATTTTTATAATTCCATACAAACACTCACAAACACTCCAGGAACATCCCAATGTCAAACTGAAGTCCAAAGTACGAGGCACGAGCTGAGTTAGGGGAAATAGATCCAAGATCCAGACCTGAGGTCTGAAACTGGTTGGGCATTGTCCATCGTGCAAATGGCCGCTTCAAATATGAACACCAAAATGAACCCAAATACTGTTTAGAGAGCTGTATAAAATTATAAACAGGGCTAAATTGCCAAGGGTTTCTCCAATGAGGGTTGAATCACAGCAAACACAAAGGGTAGGTGTTAGAAATGATGTGGAAAGGGCATACCACGAGAACAATACATTAAAACATTAAACAGACAAACTCGCAGCCTGTTTGGGCTGGGAGAAAAAATATTTTTGGCTCAACAACATCATCCTACACAAATGATGGTGGCCATTTTATTGTTTTACAGTCTGTGTCACTCAGGAACTGTCTCGCGACGCGTTTCGGCCATCCTACGGCTCTCATCAGGCGAGTTCGAATGACTGTAATGTCTCCTTCCCTCCGTACTTTATGGTGATACAGAGGGCGTGGCCCCTCCCACTCTCTCTAAACACCATCAGCATAATATATGCGTCATGAATTGTGTTTTTGCTATCAACTTTGTTGTTTTTAATTTTAAAATTTATCTCTCATTTTTATAATTCCATACAAACACTCACAAACACTCCAGGAACATCCCAATGTCAAACTGAAGTCCAAAGTACGAGGCACGAGCTGAGTTAGGGGAAATAGATCCAAGATCCAGACCTGAGGTCTGAAACTGGTTGGGCATTGTCCATCGTGCAAATGGCCGCTTCAAATATGAACACCAAAATGAACCCAAATACTGTTTAGAGAGCTGTATAAAATTATAAACAGGGCTAAATTGCCAAGGGTTTCTCCAATGAGGGTTGAATCACAGCAAACACAAAGGGTAGGTGTTAGAAATGATGTGGAAAGGGCATACCACGAGAACAATACATTAAAACATTAAACAGACAAACTCGCAGCCTGTTTGGGCTGGGAGAAAAAATATTTTTGGCTCAACAACATCATCCTACACAAATGATGGTGGCCATTTTATTGTTTTACAGTCTGTGTCACTCAGGAACTGTCTCGCGACGCGTTTCGGCCATCCTACGGCTCTCATCAGGCGAGTTCGAATGACTGTAATGTCTCCTTCCCTCCGTACTTTATGGTGATACAGAGGGCGTGGCCCCTCCCACTCTCTCTAAACACCATCAGCATAATATATGCGTCATGAATTGTGTTTTTGCTATCAACTTTGTTGTTTTTAATTTTAAAATTTATCTCTCATTTTTATAATTCCATACAAACACTCACAAACACTCCAGGAACATCCCAATGTCAAACTGAAGTCCAAAGTACGAGGCACGAGCTGAGTTAGGGGAAATAGATCCAAGATCCAGACCTGAGGTCTGAAACTGGTTGGGCATTGTCCATCGTGCAAATGGCCGCTTCAAATATGAACACCAAAATGAACCCAAATACTGTTTAGAGAGCTGTATAAAATTATAAACAGGGCTAAATTGCCAAGGGTTTCTCCAATGAGGGTTGAATCACAGCAAACACAAAGGGTAGGTGTTAGAAATGATGTGGAAAGGGCATACCACGAGAACAATACATTAAAACATTAAACAGACAAACTCGCAGCCTGTTTGGGCTGGGAGAAAAAATATTTTTGGCTCAACAACATCATCCTACACAAATGATGGTGGCCATTTTATTGTTTTACAGTCTGTGTCACTCAGGAACTGTCTCGCGACGCGTTTCGGCCATCCTACGGCTCTCATCAGGCGAGTTCGAATGACTGTAATGTCTCCTTCCCTCCGTACTTTATGGTGATACAGAGGGCGTGGCCCCTCCCACTCTCTCTAAACACCATCAGCATAATATATGCGTCATGAATTGTGTTTTTGCTATCAACTTTGTTGTTTTTAATTTTAAAATTTATCTCTCATTTTTATAATTCCATACAAACACTCACAAACACTCCAGGAACATCCCAATGTCAAACTGAAGTCCAAAGTACGAGGCACGAGCTGAGTTAGGGGAAATAGATCCAAGATCCAGACCTGAGGTCTGAAACTGGTTGGGCATTGTCCATCGTGCAAATGGCCGCTTCAAATATGAACACCAAAATGAACCCAAATACTGTTTAGAGAGCTGTATAAAATTATAAACAGGGCTAAATTGCCAAGGGTTTCTCCAATGAGGGTTGAATCACAGCAAACACAAAGGGTAGGTGTTAGAAATGATGTGGAAAGGGCATACCACGAGAACAATACATTAAAACATTAAACAGACAAACTCGCAGCCTGTTTGGGCTGGGAGAAAAAATATTTTTGGCTCAACAACATCATCCTACACAAATGATGGTGGCCATTTTATTGTTTTACAGTCTGTGTCACTCAGGAACTGTCTCGCGACGCGTTTCGGCCATCCTACGGCTCTCATCAGGCGAGTTCGAATGACTGTAATGTCTCCTTCCCTCCGTACTTTATGGTGATACAGAGGGCGTGGCCCCTCCCACTCTCTCTAAACACCATCAGCATAATATATGCGTCATGAATTGTGTTTTTGCTATCAACTTTGTTGTTTTTAATTTTAAAATTTATCTCTCATTTTTATAATTCCATACAAACACTCACAAACACTCCAGGAACATCCCAATGTCAAACTGAAGTCCAAAGTACGAGGCACGAGCTGAGTTAGGGGAAATAGATCCAAGATCCAGACCTGAGGTCTGAAACTGGTTGGGCATTGTCCATCGTGCAAATGGCCGCTTCAAATATGAACACCAAAATGAACCCAAATACTGTTTAGAGAGCTGTATAAAATTATAAACAGGGCTAAATTGCCAAGGGTTTCTCCAATGAGGGTTGAATCACAGCAAACACAAAGGGTAGGTGTTAGAAATGATGTGGAAAGGGCATACCACGAGAACAATACATTAAAACATTAAACAGACAAACTCGCAGCCTGTTTGGGCTGGGAGAAAAAATATTTTTGGCTCAACAACATCATCCTACACAAATGATGGTGGCCATTTTATTGTTTTACAGTCTGTGTCACTCAGGAACTGTCTCGCGACGCGTTTCGGCCATCCTACGGCTCTCATCAGGCGAGTTCGAATGACTGTAATGTCTCCTTCCCTCCGTACTTTATGGTGATACAGAGGGCGTGGCCCCTCCCACTCTCTCTAAACACCATCAGCATAATATATGCGTCATGAATTGTGTTTTTGCTATCAACTTTGTTGTTTTTAATTTTAAAATTTATCTCTCATTTTTATAATTCCATACAAACACTCACAAACACTCCAGGAACATCCCAATGTCAAACTGAAGTCCAAAGTACGAGGCACGAGCTGAGTTAGGGGAAATAGATCCAAGATCCAGACCTGAGGTCTGAAACTGGTTGGGCATTGTCCATCGTGCAAATGGCCGCTTCAAATATGAACACCAAAATGAACCCAAATACTGTTTAGAGAGCTGTATAAAATTATAAACAGGGCTAAATTGCCAAGGGTTTCTCCAATGAGGGTTGAATCACAGCAAACACAAAGGGTAGGTGTTAGAAATGATGTGGAAAGGGCATACCACGAGAACAATACATTAAAACATTAAACAGACAAACTCGCAGCCTGTTTGGGCTGGGAGAAAAAATATTTTTGGCTCAACAACATCATCCTACACAAATGATGGTGGCCATTTTATTGTTTTACAGTCTGTGTCACTCAGGAACTGTCTCGCGACGCGTTTCGGCCATCCTACGGCTCTCATCAGGCGAGTTCGAATGACTGTAATGTCTCCTTCCCTCCGTACTTTATGGTGATACAGAGGGCGTGGCCCCTCCCACTCTCTCTAAACACCATCAGCATAATATATGCGTCATGAATTGTGTTTTTGCTATCAACTTTGTTGTTTTTAATTTTAAAATTTATCTCTCATTTTTATAATTCCATACAAACACTCACAAACACTCCAGGAACATCCCAATGTCAAACTGAAGTCCAAAGTACGAGGCACGAGCTGAGTTAGGGGAAATAGATCCAAGATCCAGACCTGAGGTCTGAAACTGGTTGGGCATTGTCCATCGTGCAAATGGCCGCTTCAAATATGAACACCAAAATGAACCCAAATACTGTTTAGAGAGCTGTATAAAATTATAAACAGGGCTAAATTGCCAAGGGTTTCTCCAATGAGGGTTGAATCACAGCAAACACAAAGGGTAGGTGTTAGAAATGATGTGGAAAGGGCATACCACGAGAACAATACATTAAAACATTAAACAGACAAACTCGCAGCCTGTTTGGGCTGGGAGAAAAAATATTTTTGGCTCAACAACATCATCCTACACAAATGATGGTGGCCATTTTATTGTTTTACAGTCTGTGTCACTCAGGAACTGTCTCGCGACGCGTTTCGGCCATCCTACGGCTCTCATCAGGCGAGTTCGAATGACTGTAATGTCTCCTTCCCTCCGTACTTTATGGTGATACAGAGGGCGTGGCCCCTCCCACTCTCTCTAAACACCATCAGCATAATATATGCGTCATGAATTGTGTTTTTGCTATCAACTTTGTTGTTTTTAATTTTAAAATTTATCTCTCATTTTTATAATTCCATACAAACACTCACAAACACTCCAGGAACATCCCAATGTCAAACTGAAGTCCAAAGTACGAGGCACGAGCTGAGTTAGGGGAAATAGATCCAAGATCCAGACCTGAGGTCTGAAACTGGTTGGGCATTGTCCATCGTGCAAATGGCCGCTTCAAATATGAACACCAAAATGAACCCAAATACTGTTTAGAGAGCTGTATAAAATTATAAACAGGGCTAAATTGCCAAGGGTTTCTCCAATGAGGGTTGAATCACAGCAAACACAAAGGGTAGGTGTTAGAAATGATGTGGAAAGGGCATACCACGAGAACAATACATTAAAACATTAAACAGACAAACTCGCAGCCTGTTTGGGCTGGGAGAAAAAATATTTTTGGCTCAACAACATCATCCTACACAAATGATGGTGGCCATTTTATTGTTTTACAGTCTGTGTCACTCAGGAACTGTCTCGCGACGCGTTTCGGCCATCCTACGGCTCTCATCAGGCGAGTTCGAATGACTGTAATGTCTCCTTCCCTCCGTACTTTATGGTGATACAGAGGGCGTGGCCCCTCCCACTCTCTCTAAACACCATCAGCATAATATATGCGTCATGAATTGTGTTTTTGCTATCAACTTTGTTGTTTTTAATTTTAAAATTTATCTCTCATTTTTATAATTCCATACAAACACTCACAAACACTCCAGGAACATCCCAATGTCAAACTGAAGTCCAAAGTACGAGGCACGAGCTGAGTTAGGGGAAATAGATCCAAGATCCAGACCTGAGGTCTGAAACTGGTTGGGCATTGTCCATCGTGCAAATGGCCGCTTCAAATATGAACACCAAAATGAACCCAAATACTGTTTAGAGAGCTGTATAAAATTATAAACAGGGCTAAATTGCCAAGGGTTTCTCCAATGAGGGTTGAATCACAGCAAACACAAAGGGTAGGTGTTAGAAATGATGTGGAAAGGGCATACCACGAGAACAATACATTAAAACATTAAACAGACAAACTCGCAGCCTGTTTGGGCTGGGAGAAAAAATATTTTTGGCTCAACAACATCATCCTACACAAATGATGGTGGCCATTTTATTGTTTTACAGTCTGTGTCACTCAGGAACTGTCTCGCGACGCGTTTCGGCCATCCTACGGCTCTCATCAGGCGAGTTCGAATGACTGTAATGTCTCCTTCCCTCCGTACTTTATGGTGATACAGAGGGCGTGGCCCCTCCCACTCTCTCTAAACACCATCAGCATAATATATGCGTCATGAATTGTGTTTTTGCTATCAACTTTGTTGTTTTTAATTTTAAAATTTATCTCTCATTTTTATAATTCCATACAAACACTCACAAACACTCCAGGAACATCCCAATGTCAAACTGAAGTCCAAAGTACGAGGCACGAGCTGAGTTAGGGGAAATAGATCCAAGATCCAGACCTGAGGTCTGAAACTGGTTGGGCATTGTCCATCGTGCAAATGGCCGCTTCAAATATGAACACCAAAATGAACCCAAATACTGTTTAGAGAGCTGTATAAAATTATAAACAGGGCTAAATTGCCAAGGGTTTCTCCAATGAGGGTTGAATCACAGCAAACACAAAGGGTAGGTGTTAGAAATGATGTGGAAAGGGCATACCACGAGAACAATACATTAAAACATTAAACAGACAAACTCGCAGCCTGTTTGGGCTGGGAGAAAAAATATTTTTGGCTCAACAACATCATCCTACACAAATGATGGTGGCCATTTTATTGTTTTACAGTCTGTGTCACTCAGGAACTGTCTCGCGACGCGTTTCGGCCATCCTACGGCTCTCATCAGGCGAGTTCGAATGACTGTAATGTCTCCTTCCCTCCGTACTTTATGGTGATACAGAGGGCGTGGCCCCTCCCACTCTCTCTAAACACCATCAGCATAATATATGCGTCATGAATTGTGTTTTTGCTATCAACTTTGTTGTTTTTAATTTTAAAATTTATCTCTCATTTTTATAATTCCATACAAACACTCACAAACACTCCAGGAACATCCCAATGTCAAACTGAAGTCCAAAGTACGAGGCACGAGCTGAGTTAGGGGAAATAGATCCAAGATCCAGACCTGGGGTCTGAAACTGGTTGGGCATTGTCCATCGTGCAAATGGCCGCTTCAAATATGAACACCAAAATGAACCCAAATACTGTTTAGAGAGCTGTATAAAATTATAAACAGGGCTAAATTGCCAAGGGTTTCTCCAATGAGGGTTGAATCACAGCAAACACAAAGGGTAGGTGTTAGAAATGATGTGGAAAGGGCATACCACGAGAACAATACATTAAAACATTAAACAGACAAACTCGCAGCCTGTTTGGGCTGGGAGAAAAAATATTTTTGGCTCAACAACATCATCCTACACAAATGATGGTGGCCATTTTATTGTTTTACAGTCTGTGTCACTCAGGAACTGTCTCGCGACGCGTTTCGGCCATCCTACGGCTCTCATCAGGCGAGTTCGAATGACTGTAATGTCTCCTTCCCTCCGTACTTTATGGTGATACAGAGGGCGTGGCCCCTCCCACTCTCTCTAAACACCATCAGCATAATATATGCGTCATGAATTGTGTTTTTGCTATCAACTTTGTTGTTTTTAATTTTAAAATTTATCTCTCATTTTTATAATTCCATACAAACACTCACAAACACTCCAGGAACATCCCAATGTCAAACTGAAGTCCAAAGTACGAGGCACGAGCTGAGTTAGGGGAAATAGATCCAAGATCCAGACCTGAGGTCTGAAACTGGTTGGGCATTGTCCATCGTGCAAATGGCCGCTTCAAATATGAACACCAAAATGAACCCAAATACTGTTTAGAGAGCTGTATAAAATTATAAACAGGGCTAAATTGCCAAGGGTTTCTCCAATGAGGGTTGAATCACAGCAAACACAAAGGGTAGGTGTTAGAAATGATGTGGAAAGGGCATACCACGAGAACAATACATTAAAACATTAAACAGACAAACTCGCAGCCTGTTTGGGCTGGGAGAAAAAATATTTTTGGCTCAACAACATCATCCTACACAAATGATGGTGGCCATTTTATTGTTTTACAGTCTGTGTCACTCAGGAACTGTCTCGCGACGCGTTTCGGCCATCCTACGGCTCTCATCAGGCGAGTTCGAATGACTGTAATGTCTCCTTCCCTCCGTACTTTATGGTGATACAGAGGGCGTGGCCCCTCCCACTCTCTCTAAACACCATCAGCATAATATATGCGTCATGAATTGTGTTTTTGCTATCAACTTTGTTGTTTTTAATTTTAAAATTTATCTCTCATTTTTATAATTCCATACAAACACTCACAAACACTCCAGGAACATCCCAATGTCAAACTGAAGTCCAAAGTACGAGGCACGAGCTGAGTTAGGGGAAATAGATCCAAGATCCAGACCTGAGGTCTGAAACTGGTTGGGCATTGTCCATCGTGCAAATGGCCGCTTCAAATATGAACACCAAAATGAACCCAAATACTGTTTAGAGAGCTGTATAAAATTATAAACAGGGCTAAATTGCCAAGGGTTTCTCCAATGAGGGTTGAATCACAGCAAACACAAAGGGTAGGTGTTAGAAATGATGTGGAAAGGGCATACCACGAGAACAATACATTAAAACATTAAACAGACAAACTCGCAGCCTGTTTGGGCTGGGAGAAAAAATATTTTTGGCTCAACAACATCATCCTACACAAATGATGGTGGCCATTTTATTGTTTTACAGTCTGTGTCACTCAGGAACTGTCTCGCGACGCGTTTCGGCCATCCTACGGCTCTCATCAGGCGAGTTCGAATGACTGTAATGTCTCCTTCCCTCCGTACTTTATGGTGATACAGAGGGCGTGGCCCCTCCCACTCTCTCTAAACACCATCAGCATAATATATGCGTCATGAATTGTGTTTTTGCTATCAACTTTGTTGTTTTTAATTTTAAAATTTATCTCTCATTTTTATAATTCCATACAAACACTCACAAACACTCCAGGAACATCCCAATGTCAAACTGAAGTCCAAAGTACGAGGCACGAGCTGAGTTAGGGGAAATAGATCCAAGATCCAGACCTGAGGTCTGAAACTGGTTGGGCATTGTCCATCGTGCAAATGGCCGCTTCAAATATGAACACCAAAATGAACCCAAATACTGTTTAGAGAGCTGTATAAAATTATAAACAGGGCTAAATTGCCAAGGGTTTCTCCAATGAGGGTTGAATCACAGCAAACACAAAGGGTAGGTGTTAGAAATGATGTGGAAAGGGCATACCACGAGAACAATACATTAAAACATTAAACAGACAAACTCGCAGCCTGTTTGGGCTGGGAGAAAAAATATTTTTGGCTCAACAACATCATCCTACACAAATGATGGTGGCCATTTTATTGTTTTACAGTCTGTGTCACTCAGGAACTGTCTCGCGACGCGTTTCGGCCATCCTACGGCTCTCATCAGGCGAGTTCGAATGACTGTAATGTCTCCTTCCCTCCGTACTTTATGGTGATACAGAGGGCGTGGCCCCTCCCACTCTCTCTAAACACCATCAGCATAATATATGCGTCATGAATTGTGTTTTTGCTATCAACTTTGTTGTTTTTAATTTTAAAATTTATCTCTCATTTTTATAATTCCATACAAACACTCACAAACACTCCAGGAACATCCCAATGTCAAACTGAAGTCCAAAGTACGAGGCACGAGCTGAGTTAGGGGAAATAGATCCAAGATCCAGACCTGAGGTCTGAAACTGGTTGGGCATTGTCCATCGTGCAAATGGCCGCTTCAAATATGAACACCAAAATGAACCCAAATACTGTTTAGAGAGCTGTATAAAATTATAAACAGGGCTAAATTGCCAAGGGTTTCTCCAATGAGGGTTGAATCACAGCAAACACAAAGGGTAGGTGTTAGAAATGATGTGGAAAGGGCATACCACGAGAACAATACATTAAAACATTAAACAGACAAACTCGCAGCCTGTTTGGGCTGGGAGAAAAAATATTTTTGGCTCAACAACATCATCCTACACAAATGATGGTGGCCATTTTATTGTTTTACAGTCTGTGTCACTCAGGAACTGTCTCGCGACGCGTTTCGGCCATCCTACGGCTCTCATCAGGCGAGTTCGAATGACTGTAATGTCTCCTTCCCTCCGTACTTTATGGTGATACAGAGGGCGTGGCCCCTCCCACTCTCTCTAAACACCATCAGCATAATATATGCGTCATGAATTGTGTTTTTGCTATCAACTTTGTTGTTTTTAATTTTAAAATTTATCTCTCATTTTTATAATTCCATACAAACACTCACAAACACTCCAGGAACATCCCAATGTCAAACTGAAGTCCAAAGTACGAGGCACGAGCTGAGTTAGGGGAAATAGATCCAAGATCCAGACCTGAGGTCTGAAACTGGTTGGGCATTGTCCATCGTGCAAATGGCCGCTTCAAATATGAACACCAAAATGAACCCAAATACTGTTTAGAGAGCTGTATAAAATTATAAACAGGGCTAAATTGCCAAGGGTTTCTCCAATGAGGGTTGAATCACAGCAAACACAAAGGGTAGGTGTTAGAAATGATGTGGAAAGGGCATACCACGAGAACAATACATTAAAACATTAAACAGACAAACTCGCAGCCTGTTTGGGCTGGGAGAAAAAATATTTTTGGCTCAACAACATCATCCTACACAAATGATGGTGGCCATTTTATTGTTTTACAGTCTGTGTCACTCAGGAACTGTCTCGCGACGCGTTTCGGCCATCCTACGGCTCTCATCAGGCGAGTTCGAATGACTGTAATGTCTCCTTCCCTCCGTACTTTATGGTGATACAGAGGGCGTGGCCCCTCCCACTCTCTCTAAACACCATCAGCATAATATATGCGTCATGAATTGTGTTTTTGCTATCAACTTTGTTGTTTTTAATTTTAAAATTTATCTCTCATTTTTATAATTCCATACAAACACTCACAAACACTCCAGGAACATCCCAATGTCAAACTGAAGTCCAAAGTACGAGGCACGAGCTGAGTTAGGGGAAATAGATCCAAGATCCAGACCTGAGGTCTGAAACTGGTTGGGCATTGTCCATCGTGCAAATGGCCGCTTCAAATATGAACACCAAAATGAACCCAAATACTGTTTAGAGAGCTGTATAAAATTATAAACAGGGCTAAATTGCCAAGGGTTTCTCCAATGAGGGTTGAATCACAGCAAACACAAAGGGTAGGTGTTAGAAATGATGTGGAAAGGGCATACCACGAGAACAATACATTAAAACATTAAACAGACAAACTCGCAGCCTGTTTGGGCTGGGAGAAAAAATATTTTTGGCTCAACAACATCATCCTACACAAATGATGGTGGCCATTTTATTGTTTTACAGTCTGTGTCACTCAGGAACTGTCTCGCGACGCGTTTCGGCCATCCTACGGCTCTCATCAGGCGAGTTCGAATGACTGTAATGTCTCCTTCCCTCCGTACTTTATGGTGATACAGAGGGCGTGGCCCCTCCCACTCTCTCTAAACACCATCAGCATAATATATGCGTCATGAATTGTGTTTTTGCTATCAACTTTGTTGTTTTTAATTTTAAAATTTATCTCTCATTTTTATAATTCCATACAAACACTCACAAACACTCCAGGAACATCCCAATGTCAAACTGAAGTCCAAAGTACGAGGCACGAGCTGAGTTAGGGGAAATAGATCCAAGATCCAGACCTGAGGTCTGAAACTGGTTGGGCATTGTCCATCGTGCAAATGGCCGCTTCAAATATGAACACCAAAATGAACCCAAATACTGTTTAGAGAGCTGTATAAAATTATAAACAGGGCTAAATTGCCAAGGGTTTCTCCAATGAGGGTTGAATCACAGCAAACACAAAGGGTAGGTGTTAGAAATGATGTGGAAAGGGCATACCACGAGAACAATACATTAAAACATTAAACAGACAAACTCGCAGCCTGTTTGGGCTGGGAGAAAAAATATTTTTGGCTCAACAACATCATCCTACACAAATGATGGTGGCCATTTTATTGTTTTACAGTCTGTGTCACTCAGGAACTGTCTCGCGACGCGTTTCGGCCATCCTACGGCTCTCATCAGGCGAGTTCGAATGACTGTAATGTCTCCTTCCCTCCGTACTTTATGGTGATACAGAGGGCGTGGCCCCTCCCACTCTCTCTAAACACCATCAGCATAATATATGCGTCATGAATTGTGTTTTTGCTATCAACTTTGTTGTTTTTAATTTTAAAATTTATCTCTCATTTTTATAATTCCATACAAACACTCACAAACACTCCAGGAACATCCCAATGTCAAACTGAAGTCCAAAGTACGAGGCACGAGCTGAGTTAGGGGAAATAGATCCAAGATCCAGACCTGAGGTCTGAAACTGGTTGGGCATTGTCCATCGTGCAAATGGCCGCTTCAAATATGAACACCAAAATGAACCCAAATACTGTTTAGAGAGCTGTATAAAATTATAAACAGGGCTAAATTGCCAAGGGTTTCTCCAATGAGGGTTGAATCACAGCAAACACAAAGGGTAGGTGTTAGAAATGATGTGGAAAGGGCATACCACGAGAACAATACATTAAAACATTAAACAGACAAACTCGCAGCCTGTTTGGGCTGGGAGAAAAAATATTTTTGGCTCAACAACATCATCCTACACAAATGATGGTGGCCATTTTATTGTTTTACAGTCTGTGTCACTCAGGAACTGTCTCGCGACGCGTTTCGGCCATCCTACGGCTCTCATCAGGCGAGTTCGAATGACTGTAATGTCTCCTTCCCTCCGTACTTTATGGTGATACAGAGGGCGTGGCCCCTCCCACTCTCTCTAAACACCATCAGCATAATATATGCGTCATGAATTGTGTTTTTGCTATCAACTTTGTTGTTTTTAATTTTAAAATTTATCTCTCATTTTTATAATTCCATACAAACACTCACAAACACTCCAGGAACATCCCAATGTCAAACTGAAGTCCAAAGTACGAGGCACGAGCTGAGTTAGGGGAAATAGATCCAAGATCCAGACCTGAGGTCTGAAACTGGTTGGGCATTGTCCATCGTGCAAATGGCCGCTTCAAATATGAACACCAAAATGAACCCAAATACTGTTTAGAGAGCTGTATAAAATTATAAACAGGGCTAAATTGCCAAGGGTTTCTCCAATGAGGGTTGAATCACAGCAAACACAAAGGGTAGGTGTTAGAAATGATGTGGAAAGGGCATACCACGAGAACAATACATTAAAACATTAAACAGACAAACTCGCAGCCTGTTTGGGCTGGGAGAAAAAATATTTTTGGCTCAACAACATCATCCTACACAAATGATGGTGGCCATTTTATTGTTTTACAGTCTGTGTCACTCAGGAACTGTCTCGCGACGCGTTTCGGCCATCCTACGGCTCTCATCAGGCGAGTTCGAATGACTGTAATGTCTCCTTCCCTCCGTACTTTATGGTGATACAGAGGGCGTGGCCCCTCCCACTCTCTCTAAACACCATCAGCATAATATATGCGTCATGAATTGTGTTTTTGCTATCAACTTTGTTGTTTTTAATTTTAAAATTTATCTCTCATTTTTATAATTCCATACAAACACTCACAAACACTCCAGGAACATCCCAATGTCAAACTGAAGTCCAAAGTACGAGGCACGAGCTGAGTTAGGGGAAATAGATCCAAGATCCAGACCTGAGGTCTGAAACTGGTTGGGCATTGTCCATCGTGCAAATGGCCGCTTCAAATATGAACACCAAAATGAACCCAAATACTGTTTAGAGAGCTGTATAAAATTATAAACAGGGCTAAATTGCCAAGGGTTTCTCCAATGAGGGTTGAATCACAGCAAACACAAAGGGTAGGTGTTAGAAATGATGTGGAAAGGGCATACCACGAGAACAATACATTAAAACATTAAACAGACAAACTCGCAGCCTGTTTGGGCTGGGAGAAAAAATATTTTTGGCTCAACAACATCATCCTACACAAATGATGGTGGCCATTTTATTGTTTTACAGTCTGTGTCACTCAGGAACTGTCTCGCGACGCGTTTCGGCCATCCTACGGCTCTCATCAGGCGAGTTCGAATGACTGTAATGTCTCCTTCCCTCCGTACTTTATGGTGATACAGAGGGCGTGGCCCCTCCCACTCTCTCTAAACACCATCAGCATAATATATGCGTCATGAATTGTGTTTTTGCTATCAACTTTGTTGTTTTTAATTTTAAAATTTATCTCTCATTTTTATAATTCCATACAAACACTCACAAACACTCCAGGAACATCCCAATGTCAAACTGAAGTCCAAAGTACGAGGCACGAGCTGAGTTAGGGGAAATAGATCCAAGATCCAGACCTGAGGTCTGAAACTGGTTGGGCATTGTCCATCGTGCAAATGGCCGCTTCAAATATGAACACCAAAATGAACCCAAATACTGTTTAGAGAGCTGTATAAAATTATAAACAGGGCTAAATTGCCAAGGGTTTCTCCAATGAGGGTTGAATCACAGCAAACACAAAGGGTAGGTGTTAGAAATGATGTGGAAAGGGCATACCACGAGAACAATACATTAAAACATTAAACAGACAAACTCGCAGCCTGTTTGGGCTGGGAGAAAAAATATTTTTGGCTCAACAACATCATCCTACACAAATGATGGTGGCCATTTTATTGTTTTACAGTCTGTGTCACTCAGGAACTGTCTCGCGACGCGTTTCGGCCATCCTACGGCTCTCATCAGGCGAGTTCGAATGACTGTAATGTCTCCTTCCCTCCGTACTTTATGGTGATACAGAGGGCGTGGCCCCTCCCACTCTCTCTAAACACCATCAGCATAATATATGCGTCATGAATTGTGTTTTTGCTATCAACTTTGTTGTTTTTAATTTTAAAATTTATCTCTCATTTTTATAATTCCATACAAACACTCACAAACACTCCAGGAACATCCCAATGTCAAACTGAAGTCCAAAGTACGAGGCACGAGCTGAGTTAGGGGAAATAGATCCAAGATCCAGACCTGAGGTCTGAAACTGGTTGGGCATTGTCCATCGTGCAAATGGCCGCTTCAAATATGAACACCAAAATGAACCCAAATACTGTTTAGAGAGCTGTATAAAATTATAAACAGGGCTAAATTGCCAAGGGTTTCTCCAATGAGGGTTGAATCACAGCAAACACAAAGGGTAGGTGTTAGAAATGATGTGGAAAGGGCATACCACGAGAACAATACATTAAAACATTAAACAGACAAACTCGCAGCCTGTTTGGGCTGGGAGAAAAAATATTTTTGGCTCAACAACATCATCCTACACAAATGATGGTGGCCATTTTATTGTTTTACAGTCTGTGTCACTCAGGAACTGTCTCGCGACGCGTTTCGGCCATCCTACGGCTCTCATCAGGCGAGTTCGAATGACTGTAATGTCTCCTTCCCTCCGTACTTTATGGTGATACAGAGGGCGTGGCCCCTCCCACTCTCTCTAAACACCATCAGCATAATATATGCGTCATGAATTGTGTTTTTGCTATCAACTTTGTTGTTTTTAATTTTAAAATTTATCTCTCATTTTTATAATTCCATACAAACACTCACAAACACTCCAGGAACATCCCAATGTCAAACTGAAGTCCAAAGTACGAGGCACGAGCTGAGTTAGGGGAAATAGATCCAAGATCCAGACCTGAGGTCTGAAACTGGTTGGGCATTGTCCATCGTGCAAATGGCCGCTTCAAATATGAACACCAAAATGAACCCAAATACTGTTTAGAGAGCTGTATAAAATTATAAACAGGGCTAAATTGCCAAGGGTTTCTCCAATGAGGGTTGAATCACAGCAAACACAAAGGGTAGGTGTTAGAAATGATGTGGAAAGGGCATACCACGAGAACAATACATTAAAACATTAAACAGACAAACTCGCAGCCTGTTTGGGCTGGGAGAAAAAATATTTTTGGCTCAACAACATCATCCTACACAAATGATGGTGGCCATTTTATTGTTTTACAGTCTGTGTCACTCAGGAACTGTCTCGCGACGCGTTTCGGCCATCCTACGGCTCTCATCAGGCGAGTTCGAATGACTGTAATGTCTCCTTCCCTCCGTACTTTATGGTGATACAGAGGGCGTGGCCCCTCCCACTCTCTCTAAACACCATCAGCATAATATATGCGTCATGAATTGTGTTTTTGCTATCAACTTTGTTGTTTTTAATTTTAAAATTTATCTCTCATTTTTATAATTCCATACAAACACTCACAAACACTCCAGGAACATCCCAATGTCAAACTGAAGTCCAAAGTACGAGGCACGAGCTGAGTTAGGGGAAATAGATCCAAGATCCAGACCTGAGGTCTGAAACTGGTTGGGCATTGTCCATCGTGCAAATGGCCGCTTCAAATATGAACACCAAAATGAACCCAAATACTGTTTAGAGAGCTGTATAAAATTATAAACAGGGCTAAATTGCCAAGGGTTTCTCCAATGAGGGTTGAATCACAGCAAACACAAAGGGTAGGTGTTAGAAATGATGTGGAAAGGGCATACCACGAGAACAATACATTAAAACATTAAACAGACAAACTCGCAGCCTGTTTGGGCTGGGAGAAAAAATATTTTTGGCTCAACAACATCATCCTACACAAATGATGGTGGCCATTTTATTGTTTTACAGTCTGTGTCACTCAGGAACTGTCTCGCGACGCGTTTCGGCCATCCTACGGCTCTCATCAGGCGAGTTCGAATGACTGTAATGTCTCCTTCCCTCCGTACTTTATGGTGATACAGAGGGCGTGGCCCCTCCCACTCTCTCTAAACACCATCAGCATAATATATGCGTCATGAATTGTGTTTTTGCTATCAACTTTGTTGTTTTTAATTTTAAAATTTATCTCTCATTTTTATAATTCCATACAAACACTCACAAACACTCCAGGAACATCCCAATGTCAAACTGAAGTCCAAAGTACGAGGCACGAGCTGAGTTAGGGGAAATAGATCCAAGATCCAGACCTGAGGTCTGAAACTGGTTGGGCATTGTCCATCGTGCAAATGGCCGCTTCAAATATGAACACCAAAATGAACCCAAATACTGTTTAGAGAGCTGTATAAAATTATAAACAGGGCTAAATTGCCAAGGGTTTCTCCAATGAGGGTTGAATCACAGCAAACACAAAGGGTAGGTGTTAGAAATGATGTGGAAAGGGCATACCACGAGAACAATACATTAAAACATTAAACAGACAAACTCGCAGCCTGTTTGGGCTGGGAGAAAAAATATTTTTGGCTCAACAACATCATCCTACACAAATGATGGTGGCCATTTTATTGTTTTACAGTCTGTGTCACTCAGGAACTGTCTCGCGACGCGTTTCGGCCATCCTACGGCTCTCATCAGGCGAGTTCGAATGACTGTAATGTCTCCTTCCCTCCGTACTTTATGGTGATACAGAGGGCGTGGCCCCTCCCACTCTCTCTAAACACCATCAGCATAATATATGCGTCATGAATTGTGTTTTTGCTATCAACTTTGTTGTTTTTAATTTTAAAATTTATCTCTCATTTTTATAATTCCATACAAACACTCACAAACACTCCAGGAACATCCCAATGTCAAACTGAAGTCCAAAGTACGAGGCACGAGCTGAGTTAGGGGAAATAGATCCAAGATCCAGACCTGAGGTCTGAAACTGGTTGGGCATTGTCCATCGTGCAAATGGCCGCTTCAAATATGAACACCAAAATGAACCCAAATACTGTTTAGAGAGCTGTATAAAATTATAAACAGGGCTAAATTGCCAAGGGTTTCTCCAATGAGGGTTGAATCACAGCAAACACAAAGGGTAGGTGTTAGAAATGATGTGGAAAGGGCATACCACGAGAACAATACATTAAAACATTAAACAGACAAACTCGCAGCCTGTTTGGGCTGGGAGAAAAAATATTTTTGGCTCAACAACATCATCCTACACAAATGATGGTGGCCATTTTATTGTTTTACAGTCTGTGTCACTCAGGAACTGTCTCGCGACGCGTTTCGGCCATCCTACGGCTCTCATCAGGCGAGTTCGAATGACTGTAATGTCTCCTTCCCTCCGTACTTTATGGTGATACAGAGGGCGTGGCCCCTCCCACTCTCTCTAAACACCATCAGCATAATATATGCGTCATGAATTGTGTTTTTGCTATCAACTTTGTTGTTTTTAATTTTAAAATTTATCTCTCATTTTTATAATTCCATACAAACACTCACAAACACTCCAGGAACATCCCAATGTCAAACTGAAGTCCAAAGTACGAGGCACGAGCTGAGTTAGGGGAAATAGATCCAAGATCCAGACCTGAGGTCTGAAACTGGTTGGGCATTGTCCATCGTGCAAATGGCCGCTTCAAATATGAACACCAAAATGAACCCAAATACTGTTTAGAGAGCTGTATAAAATTATAAACAGGGCTAAATTGCCAAGGGTTTCTCCAATGAGGGTTGAATCACAGCAAACACAAAGGGTAGGTGTTAGAAATGATGTGGAAAGGGCATACCACGAGAACAATACATTAAAACATTAAACAGACAAACTCGCAGCCTGTTTGGGCTGGGAGAAAAAATATTTTTGGCTCAACAACATCATCCTACACAAATGATGGTGGCCATTTTATTGTTTTACAGTCTGTGTCACTCAGGAACTGTCTCGCGACGCGTTTCGGCCATCCTACGGCTCTCATCAGGCGAGTTCGAATGACTGTAATGTCTCCTTCCCTCCGTACTTTATGGTGATACAGAGGGCGTGGCCCCTCCCACTCTCTCTAAACACCATCAGCATAATATATGCGTCATGAATTGTGTTTTTGCTATCAACTTTGTTGTTTTTAATTTTAAAATTTATCTCTCATTTTTATAATTCCATACAAACACTCACAAACACTCCAGGAACATCCCAATGTCAAACTGAAGTCCAAAGTACGAGGCACGAGCTGAGTTAGGGGAAATAGATCCAAGATCCAGACCTGAGGTCTGAAACTGGTTGGGCATTGTCCATCGTGCAAATGGCCGCTTCAAATATGAACACCAAAATGAACCCAAATACTGTTTAGAGAGCTGTATAAAATTATAAACAGGGCTAAATTGCCAAGGGTTTCTCCAATGAGGGTTGAATCACAGCAAACACAAAGGGTAGGTGTTAGAAATGATGTGGAAAGGGCATACCACGAGAACAATACATTAAAACATTAAACAGACAAACTCGCAGCCTGTTTGGGCTGGGAGAAAAAATATTTTTGGCTCAACAACATCATCCTACACAAATGATGGTGGCCATTTTATTGTTTTACAGTCTGTGTCACTCAGGAACTGTCTCGCGACGCGTTTCGGCCATCCTACGGCTCTCATCAGGCGAGTTCGAATGACTGTAATGTCTCCTTCCCTCCGTACTTTATGGTGATACAGAGGGCGTGGCCCCTCCCACTCTCTCTAAACACCATCAGCATAATATATGCGTCATGAATTGTGTTTTTGCTATCAACTTTGTTGTTTTTAATTTTAAAATTTATCTCTCATTTTTATAATTCCATACAAACACTCACAAACACTCCAGGAACATCCCAATGTCAAACTGAAGTCCAAAGTACGAGGCACGAGCTGAGTTAGGGGAAATAGATCCAAGATCCAGACCTGAGGTCTGAAACTGGTTGGGCATTGTCCATCGTGCAAATGGCCGCTTCAAATATGAACACCAAAATGAACCCAAATACTGTTTAGAGAGCTGTATAAAATTATAAACAGGGCTAAATTGCCAAGGGTTTCTCCAATGAGGGTTGAATCACAGCAAACACAAAGGGTAGGTGTTAGAAATGATGTGGAAAGGGCATACCACGAGAACAATACATTAAAACATTAAACAGACAAACTCGCAGCCTGTTTGGGCTGGGAGAAAAAATATTTTTGGCTCAACAACATCATCCTACACAAATGATGGTGGCCATTTTATTGTTTTACAGTCTGTGTCACTCAGGAACTGTCTCGCGACGCGTTTCGGCCATCCTACGGCTCTCATCAGGCGAGTTCGAATGACTGTAATGTCTCCTTCCCTCCGTACTTTATGGTGATACAGAGGGCGTGGCCCCTCCCACTCTCTCTAAACACCATCAGCATAATATATGCGTCATGAATTGTGTTTTTGCTATCAACTTTGTTGTTTTTAATTTTAAAATTTATCTCTCATTTTTATAATTCCATACAAACACTCACAAACACTCCAGGAACATCCCAATGTCAAACTGAAGTCCAAAGTACGAGGCACGAGCTGAGTTAGGGGAAATAGATCCAAGATCCAGACCTGAGGTCTGAAACTGGTTGGGCATTGTCCATCGTGCAAATGGCCGCTTCAAATATGAACACCAAAATGAACCCAAATACTGTTTAGAGAGCTGTATAAAATTATAAACAGGGCTAAATTGCCAAGGGTTTCTCCAATGAGGGTTGAATCACAGCAAACACAAAGGGTAGGTGTTAGAAATGATGTGGAAAGGGCATACCACGAGAACAATACATTAAAACATTAAACAGACAAACTCGCAGCCTGTTTGGGCTGGGAGAAAAAATATTTTTGGCTCAACAACATCATCCTACACAAATGATGGTGGCCATTTTATTGTTTTACAGTCTGTGTCACTCAGGAACTGTCTCGCGACGCGTTTCGGCCATCCTACGGCTCTCATCAGGCGAGTTCGAATGACTGTAATGTCTCCTTCCCTCCGTACTTTATGGTGATACAGAGGGCGTGGCCCCTCCCACTCTCTCTAAACACCATCAGCATAATATATGCGTCATGAATTGTGTTTTTGCTATCAACTTTGTTGTTTTTAATTTTAAAATTTATCTCTCATTTTTATAATTCCATACAAACACTCACAAACACTCCAGGAACATCCCAATGTCAAACTGAAGTCCAAAGTACGAGGCACGAGCTGAGTTAGGGGAAATAGATCCAAGATCCAGACCTGAGGTCTGAAACTGGTTGGGCATTGTCCATCGTGCAAATGGCCGCTTCAAATATGAACACCAAAATGAACCCAAATACTGTTTAGAGAGCTGTATAAAATTATAAACAGGGCTAAATTGCCAAGGGTTTCTCCAATGAGGGTTGAATCACAGCAAACACAAAGGGTAGGTGTTAGAAATGATGTGGAAAGGGCATACCACGAGAACAATACATTAAAACATTAAACAGACAAACTCGCAGCCTGTTTGGGCTGGGAGAAAAAATATTTTTGGCTCAACAACATCATCCTACACAAATGATGGTGGCCATTTTATTGTTTTACAGTCTGTGTCACTCAGGAACTGTCTCGCGACGCGTTTCGGCCATCCTACGGCTCTCATCAGGCGAGTTCGAATGACTGTAATGTCTCCTTCCCTCCGTACTTTATGGTGATACAGAGGGCGTGGCCCCTCCCACTCTCTCTAAACACCATCAGCATAATATATGCGTCATGAATTGTGTTTTTGCTATCAACTTTGTTGTTTTTAATTTTAAAATTTATCTCTCATTTTTATAATTCCATACAAACACTCACAAACACTCCAGGAACATCCCAATGTCAAACTGAAGTCCAAAGTACGAGGCACGAGCTGAGTTAGGGGAAATAGATCCAAGATCCAGACCTGAGGTCTGAAACTGGTTGGGCATTGTCCATCGTGCAAATGGCCGCTTCAAATATGAACACCAAAATGAACCCAAATACTGTTTAGAGAGCTGTATAAAATTATAAACAGGGCTAAATTGCCAAGGGTTTCTCCAATGAGGGTTGAATCACAGCAAACACAAAGGGTAGGTGTTAGAAATGATGTGGAAAGGGCATACCACGAGAACAATACATTAAAACATTAAACAGACAAACTCGCAGCCTGTTTGGGCTGGGAGAAAAAATATTTTTGGCTCAACAACATCATCCTACACAAATGATGGTGGCCATTTTATTGTTTTACAGTCTGTGTCACTCAGGAACTGTCTCGCGACGCGTTTCGGCCATCCTACGGCTCTCATCAGGCGAGTTCGAATGACTGTAATGTCTCCTTCCCTCCGTACTTTATGGTGATACAGAGGGCGTGGCCCCTCCCACTCTCTCTAAACACCATCAGCATAATATATGCGTCATGAATTGTGTTTTTGCTATCAACTTTGTTGTTTTTAATTTTAAAATTTATCTCTCATTTTTATAATTCCATACAAACACTCACAAACACTCCAGGAACATCCCAATGTCAAACTGAAGTCCAAAGTACGAGGCACGAGCTGAGTTAGGGGAAATAGATCCAAGATCCAGACCTGAGGTCTGAAACTGGTTGGGCATTGTCCATCGTGCAAATGGCCGCTTCAAATATGAACACCAAAATGAACCCAAATACTGTTTAGAGAGCTGTATAAAATTATAAACAGGGCTAAATTGCCAAGGGTTTCTCCAATGAGGGTTGAATCACAGCAAACACAAAGGGTAGGTGTTAGAAATGATGTGGAAAGGGCATACCACGAGAACAATACATTAAAACATTAAACAGACAAACTCGCAGCCTGTTTGGGCTGGGAGAAAAAATATTTTTGGCTCAACAACATCATCCTACACAAATGATGGTGGCCATTTTATTGTTTTACAGTCTGTGTCACTCAGGAACTGTCTCGCGACGCGTTTCGGCCATCCTACGGCTCTCATCAGGCGAGTTCGAATGACTGTAATGTCTCCTTCCCTCCGTACTTTATGGTGATACAGAGGGCGTGGCCCCTCCCACTCTCTCTAAACACCATCAGCATAATATATGCGTCATGAATTGTGTTTTTGCTATCAACTTTGTTGTTTTTAATTTTAAAATTTATCTCTCATTTTTATAATTCCATACAAACACTCACAAACACTCCAGGAACATCCCAATGTCAAACTGAAGTCCAAAGTACGAGGCACGAGCTGAGTTAGGGGAAATAGATCCAAGATCCAGACCTGAGGTCTGAAACTGGTTGGGCATTGTCCATCGTGCAAATGGCCGCTTCAAATATGAACACCAAAATGAACCCAAATACTGTTTAGAGAGCTGTATAAAATTATAAACAGGGCTAAATTGCCAAGGGTTTCTCCAATGAGGGTTGAATCACAGCAAACACAAAGGGTAGGTGTTAGAAATGATGTGGAAAGGGCATACCACGAGAACAATACATTAAAACATTAAACAGACAAACTCGCAGCCTGTTTGGGCTGGGAGAAAAAATATTTTTGGCTCAACAACATCATCCTACACAAATGATGGTGGCCATTTTATTGTTTTACAGTCTGTGTCACTCAGGAACTGTCTCGCGACGCGTTTCGGCCATCCTACGGCTCTCATCAGGCGAGTTCGAATGACTGTAATGTCTCCTTCCCTCCGTACTTTATGGTGATACAGAGGGCGTGGCCCCTCCCACTCTCTCTAAACACCATCAGCATAATATATGCGTCATGAATTGTGTTTTTGCTATCAACTTTGTTGTTTTTAATTTTAAAATTTATCTCTCATTTTTATAATTCCATACAAACACTCACAAACACTCCAGGAACATCCCAATGTCAAACTGAAGTCCAAAGTACGAGGCACGAGCTGAGTTAGGGGAAATAGATCCAAGATCCAGACCTGAGGTCTGAAACTGGTTGGGCATTGTCCATCGTGCAAATGGCCGCTTCAAATATGAACACCAAAATGAACCCAAATACTGTTTAGAGAGCTGTATAAAATTATAAACAGGGCTAAATTGCCAAGGGTTTCTCCAATGAGGGTTGAATCACAGCAAACACAAAGGGTAGGTGTTAGAAATGATGTGGAAAGGGCATACCACGAGAACAATACATTAAAACATTAAACAGACAAACTCGCAGCCTGTTTGGGCTGGGAGAAAAAATATTTTTGGCTCAACAACATCATCCTACACAAATGATGGTGGCCATTTTATTGTTTTACAGTCTGTGTCACTCAGGAACTGTCTCGCGACGCGTTTCGGCCATCCTACGGCTCTCATCAGGCGAGTTCGAATGACTGTAATGTCTCCTTCCCTCCGTACTTTATGGTGATACAGAGGGCGTGGCCCCTCCCACTCTCTCTAAACACCATCAGCATAATATATGCGTCATGAATTGTGTTTTTGCTATCAACTTTGTTGTTTTTAATTTTAAAATTTATCTCTCATTTTTATAATTCCATACAAACACTCACAAACACTCCAGGAACATCCCAATGTCAAACTGAAGTCCAAAGTACGAGGCACGAGCTGAGTTAGGGGAAATAGATCCAAGATCCAGACCTGAGGTCTGAAACTGGTTGGGCATTGTCCATCGTGCAAATGGCCGCTTCAAATATGAACACCAAAATGAACCCAAATACTGTTTAGAGAGCTGTATAAAATTATAAACAGGGCTAAATTGCCAAGGGTTTCTCCAATGAGGGTTGAATCACAGCAAACACAAAGGGTAGGTGTTAGAAATGATGTGGAAAGGGCATACCACGAGAACAATACATTAAAACATTAAACAGACAAACTCGCAGCCTGTTTGGGCTGGGAGAAAAAATATTTTTGGCTCAACAACATCATCCTACACAAATGATGGTGGCCATTTTATTGTTTTACAGTCTGTGTCACTCAGGAACTGTCTCGCGACGCGTTTCGGCCATCCTACGGCTCTCATCAGGCGAGTTCGAATGACTGTAATGTCTCCTTCCCTCCGTACTTTATGGTGATACAGAGGGCGTGGCCCCTCCCACTCTCTCTAAACACCATCAGCATAATATATGCGTCATGAATTGTGTTTTTGCTATCAACTTTGTTGTTTTTAATTTTAAAATTTATCTCTCATTTTTATAATTCCATACAAACACTCACAAACACTCCAGGAACATCCCAATGTCAAACTGAAGTCCAAAGTACGAGGCACGAGCTGAGTTAGGGGAAATAGATCCAAGATCCAGACCTGAGGTCTGAAACTGGTTGGGCATTGTCCATCGTGCAAATGGCCGCTTCAAATATGAACACCAAAATGAACCCAAATACTGTTTAGAGAGCTGTATAAAATTATAAACAGGGCTAAATTGCCAAGGGTTTCTCCAATGAGGGTTGAATCACAGCAAACACAAAGGGTAGGTGTTAGAAATGATGTGGAAAGGGCATACCACGAGAACAATACATTAAAACATTAAACAGACAAACTCGCAGCCTGTTTGGGCTGGGAGAAAAAATATTTTTGGCTCAACAACATCATCCTACACAAATGATGGTGGCCATTTTATTGTTTTACAGTCTGTGTCACTCAGGAACTGTCTCGCGACGCGTTTCGGCCATCCTACGGCTCTCATCAGGCGAGTTCGAATGACTGTAATGTCTCCTTCCCTCCGTACTTTATGGTGATACAGAGGGCGTGGCCCCTCCCACTCTCTCTAAACACCATCAGCATAATATATGCGTCATGAATTGTGTTTTTGCTATCAACTTTGTTGTTTTTAATTTTAAAATTTATCTCTCATTTTTATAATTCCATACAAACACTCACAAACACTCCAGGAACATCCCAATGTCAAACTGAAGTCCAAAGTACGAGGCACGAGCTGAGTTAGGGGAAATAGATCCAAGATCCAGACCTGAGGTCTGAAACTGGTTGGGCATTGTCCATCGTGCAAATGGCCGCTTCAAATATGAACACCAAAATGAACCCAAATACTGTTTAGAGAGCTGTATAAAATTATAAACAGGGCTAAATTGCCAAGGGTTTCTCCAATGAGGGTTGAATCACAGCAAACACAAAGGGTAGGTGTTAGAAATGATGTGGAAAGGGCATACCACGAGAACAATACATTAAAACATTAAACAGACAAACTCGCAGCCTGTTTGGGCTGGGAGAAAAAATATTTTTGGCTCAACAACATCATCCTACACAAATGATGGTGGCCATTTTATTGTTTTACAGTCTGTGTCACTCAGGAACTGTCTCGCGACGCGTTTCGGCCATCCTACGGCTCTCATCAGGCGAGTTCGAATGACTGTAATGTCTCCTTCCCTCCGTACTTTATGGTGATACAGAGGGCGTGGCCCCTCCCACTCTCTCTAAACACCATCAGCATAATATATGCGTCATGAATTGTGTTTTTGCTATCAACTTTGTTGTTTTTAATTTTAAAATTTATCTCTCATTTTTATAATTCCATACAAACACTCACAAACACTCCAGGAACATCCCAATGTCAAACTGAAGTCCAAAGTACGAGGCACGAGCTGAGTTAGGGGAAATAGATCCAAGATCCAGACCTGAGGTCTGAAACTGGTTGGGCATTGTCCATCGTGCAAATGGCCGCTTCAAATATGAACACCAAAATGAACCCAAATACTGTTTAGAGAGCTGTATAAAATTATAAACAGGGCTAAATTGCCAAGGGTTTCTCCAATGAGGGTTGAATCACAGCAAACACAAAGGGTAGGTGTTAGAAATGATGTGGAAAGGGCATACCACGAGAACAATACATTAAAACATTAAACAGACAAACTCGCAGCCTGTTTGGGCTGGGAGAAAAAATATTTTTGGCTCAACAACATCATCCTACACAAATGATGGTGGCCATTTTATTGTTTTACAGTCTGTGTCACTCAGGAACTGTCTCGCGACGCGTTTCGGCCATCCTACGGCTCTCATCAGGCGAGTTCGAATGACTGTAATGTCTCCTTCCCTCCGTACTTTATGGTGATACAGAGGGCGTGGCCCCTCCCACTCTCTCTAAACACCATCAGCATAATATATGCGTCATGAATTGTGTTTTTGCTATCAACTTTGTTGTTTTTAATTTTAAAATTTATCTCTCATTTTTATAATTCCATACAAACACTCACAAACACTCCAGGAACATCCCAATGTCAAACTGAAGTCCAAAGTACGAGGCACGAGCTGAGTTAGGGGAAATAGATCCAAGATCCAGACCTGAGGTCTGAAACTGGTTGGGCATTGTCCATCGTGCAAATGGCCGCTTCAAATATGAACACCAAAATGAACCCAAATACTGTTTAGAGAGCTGTATAAAATTATAAACAGGGCTAAATTGCCAAGGGTTTCTCCAATGAGGGTTGAATCACAGCAAACACAAAGGGTAGGTGTTAGAAATGATGTGGAAAGGGCATACCACGAGAACAATACATTAAAACATTAAACAGACAAACTCGCAGCCTGTTTGGGCTGGGAGAAAAAATATTTTTGGCTCAACAACATCATCCTACACAAATGATGGTGGCCATTTTATTGTTTTACAGTCTGTGTCACTCAGGAACTGTCTCGCGACGCGTTTCGGCCATCCTACGGCTCTCATCAGGCGAGTTCGAATGACTGTAATGTCTCCTTCCCTCCGTACTTTATGGTGATACAGAGGGCGTGGCCCCTCCCACTCTCTCTAAACACCATCAGCATAATATATGCGTCATGAATTGTGTTTTTGCTATCAACTTTGTTGTTTTTAATTTTAAAATTTATCTCTCATTTTTATAATTCCATACAAACACTCACAAACACTCCAGGAACATCCCAATGTCAAACTGAAGTCCAAAGTACGAGGCACGAGCTGAGTTAGGGGAAATAGATCCAAGATCCAGACCTGAGGTCTGAAACTGGTTGGGCATTGTCCATCGTGCAAATGGCCGCTTCAAATATGAACACCAAAATGAACCCAAATACTGTTTAGAGAGCTGTATAAAATTATAAACAGGGCTAAATTGCCAAGGGTTTCTCCAATGAGGGTTGAATCACAGCAAACACAAAGGGTAGGTGTTAGAAATGATGTGGAAAGGGCATACCACGAGAACAATACATTAAAACATTAAACAGACAAACTCGCAGCCTGTTTGGGCTGGGAGAAAAAATATTTTTGGCTCAACAACATCATCCTACACAAATGATGGTGGCCATTTTATTGTTTTACAGTCTGTGTCACTCAGGAACTGTCTCGCGACGCGTTTCGGCCATCCTACGGCTCTCATCAGGCGAGTTCGAATGACTGTAATGTCTCCTTCCCTCCGTACTTTATGGTGATACAGAGGGCGTGGCCCCTCCCACTCTCTCTAAACACCATCAGCATAATATATGCGTCATGAATTGTGTTTTTGCTATCAACTTTGTTGTTTTTAATTTTAAAATTTATCTCTCATTTTTATAATTCCATACAAACACTCACAAACACTCCAGGAACATCCCAATGTCAAACTGAAGTCCAAAGTACGAGGCACGAGCTGAGTTAGGGGAAATAGATCCAAGATCCAGACCTGAGGTCTGAAACTGGTTGGGCATTGTCCATCGTGCAAATGGCCGCTTCAAATATGAACACCAAAATGAACCCAAATACTGTTTAGAGAGCTGTATAAAATTATAAACAGGGCTAAATTGCCAAGGGTTTCTCCAATGAGGGTTGAATCACAGCAAACACAAAGGGTAGGTGTTAGAAATGATGTGGAAAGGGCATACCACGAGAACAATACATTAAAACATTAAACAGACAAACTCGCAGCCTGTTTGGGCTGGGAGAAAAAATATTTTTGGCTCAACAACATCATCCTACACAAATGATGGTGGCCATTTTATTGTTTTACAGTCTGTGTCACTCAGGAACTGTCTCGCGACGCGTTTCGGCCATCCTACGGCTCTCATCAGGCGAGTTCGAATGACTGTAATGTCTCCTTCCCTCCGTACTTTATGGTGATACAGAGGGCGTGGCCCCTCCCACTCTCTCTAAACACCATCAGCATAATATATGCGTCATGAATTGTGTTTTTGCTATCAACTTTGTTGTTTTTAATTTTAAAATTTATCTCTCATTTTTATAATTCCATACAAACACTCACAAACACTCCAGGAACATCCCAATGTCAAACTGAAGTCCAAAGTACGAGGCACGAGCTGAGTTAGGGGAAATAGATCCAAGATCCAGACCTGAGGTCTGAAACTGGTTGGGCATTGTCCATCGTGCAAATGGCCGCTTCAAATATGAACACCAAAATGAACCCAAATACTGTTTAGAGAGCTGTATAAAATTATAAACAGGGCTAAATTGCCAAGGGTTTCTCCAATGAGGGTTGAATCACAGCAAACACAAAGGGTAGGTGTTAGAAATGATGTGGAAAGGGCATACCACGAGAACAATACATTAAAACATTAAACAGACAAACTCGCAGCCTGTTTGGGCTGGGAGAAAAAATATTTTTGGCTCAACAACATCATCCTACACAAATGATGGTGGCCATTTTATTGTTTTACAGTCTGTGTCACTCAGGAACTGTCTCGCGACGCGTTTCGGCCATCCTACGGCTCTCATCAGGCGAGTTCGAATGACTGTAATGTCTCCTTCCCTCCGTACTTTATGGTGATACAGAGGGCGTGGCCCCTCCCACTCTCTCTAAACACCATCAGCATAATATATGCGTCATGAATTGTGTTTTTGCTATCAACTTTGTTGTTTTTAATTTTAAAATTTATCTCTCATTTTTATAATTCCATACAAACACTCACAAACACTCCAGGAACATCCCAATGTCAAACTGAAGTCCAAAGTACGAGGCACGAGCTGAGTTAGGGGAAATAGATCCAAGATCCAGACCTGAGGTCTGAAACTGGTTGGGCATTGTCCATCGTGCAAATGGCCGCTTCAAATATGAACACCAAAATGAACCCAAATACTGTTTAGAGAGCTGTATAAAATTATAAACAGGGCTAAATTGCCAAGGGTTTCTCCAATGAGGGTTGAATCACAGCAAACACAAAGGGTAGGTGTTAGAAATGATGTGGAAAGGGCATACCACGAGAACAATACATTAAAACATTAAACAGACAAACTCGCAGCCTGTTTGGGCTGGGAGAAAAAATATTTTTGGCTCAACAACATCATCCTACACAAATGATGGTGGCCATTTTATTGTTTTACAGTCTGTGTCACTCAGGAACTGTCTCGCGACGCGTTTCGGCCATCCTACGGCTCTCATCAGGCGAGTTCGAATGACTGTAATGTCTCCTTCCCTCCGTACTTTATGGTGATACAGAGGGCGTGGCCCCTCCCACTCTCTCTAAACACCATCAGCATAATATATGCGTCATGAATTGTGTTTTTGCTATCAACTTTGTTGTTTTTAATTTTAAAATTTATCTCTCATTTTTATAATTCCATACAAACACTCACAAACACTCCAGGAACATCCCAATGTCAAACTGAAGTCCAAAGTACGAGGCACGAGCTGAGTTAGGGGAAATAGATCCAAGATCCAGACCTGAGGTCTGAAACTGGTTGGGCATTGTCCATCGTGCAAATGGCCGCTTCAAATATGAACACCAAAATGAACCCAAATACTGTTTAGAGAGCTGTATAAAATTATAAACAGGGCTAAATTGCCAAGGGTTTCTCCAATGAGGGTTGAATCACAGCAAACACAAAGGGTAGGTGTTAGAAATGATGTGGAAAGGGCATACCACGAGAACAATACATTAAAACATTAAACAGACAAACTCGCAGCCTGTTTGGGCTGGGAGAAAAAATATTTTTGGCTCAACAACATCATCCTACACAAATGATGGTGGCCATTTTATTGTTTTACAGTCTGTGTCACTCAGGAACTGTCTCGCGACGCGTTTCGGCCATCCTACGGCTCTCATCAGGCGAGTTCGAATGACTGTAATGTCTCCTTCCCTCCGTACTTTATGGTGATACAGAGGGCGTGGCCCCTCCCACTCTCTCTAAACACCATCAGCATAATATATGCGTCATGAATTGTGTTTTTGCTATCAACTTTGTTGTTTTTAATTTTAAAATTTATCTCTCATTTTTATAATTCCATACAAACACTCACAAACACTCCAGGAACATCCCAATGTCAAACTGAAGTCCAAAGTACGAGGCACGAGCTGAGTTAGGGGAAATAGATCCAAGATCCAGACCTGAGGTCTGAAACTGGTTGGGCATTGTCCATCGTGCAAATGGCCGCTTCAAATATGAACACCAAAATGAACCCAAATACTGTTTAGAGAGCTGTATAAAATTATAAACAGGGCTAAATTGCCAAGGGTTTCTCCAATGAGGGTTGAATCACAGCAAACACAAAGGGTAGGTGTTAGAAATGATGTGGAAAGGGCATACCACGAGAACAATACATTAAAACATTAAACAGACAAACTCGCAGCCTGTTTGGGCTGGGAGAAAAAATATTTTTGGCTCAACAACATCATCCTACACAAATGATGGTGGCCATTTTATTGTTTTACAGTCTGTGTCACTCAGGAACTGTCTCGCGACGCGTTTCGGCCATCCTACGGCTCTCATCAGGCGAGTTCGAATGACTGTAATGTCTCCTTCCCTCCGTACTTTATGGTGATACAGAGGGCGTGGCCCCTCCCACTCTCTCTAAACACCATCAGCATAATATATGCGTCATGAATTGTGTTTTTGCTATCAACTTTGTTGTTTTTAATTTTAAAATTTATCTCTCATTTTTATAATTCCATACAAACACTCACAAACACTCCAGGAACATCCCAATGTCAAACTGAAGTCCAAAGTACGAGGCACGAGCTGAGTTAGGGGAAATAGATCCAAGATCCAGACCTGAGGTCTGAAACTGGTTGGGCATTGTCCATCGTGCAAATGGCCGCTTCAAATATGAACACCAAAATGAACCCAAATACTGTTTAGAGAGCTGTATAAAATTATAAACAGGGCTAAATTGCCAAGGGTTTCTCCAATGAGGGTTGAATCACAGCAAACACAAAGGGTAGGTGTTAGGGTTAGGGTTAGGGTTAGGGTTAGGGTTAGGTTAGGGTAGGGTTAGGGTTAGGGTTAGGGTTAGGGTTAGAGTTAGGGTTAGGTTAGGGTTAGGGTTAGGGTTAGGTTAGGGTTAGGGTTAGGGTTAGGGTTAGTTAGGGTTAGGGTTAGGGTTAGGTTATAGGGATAAAAACGAAAAGTGCACCCCCCTGAAGTGCACCCCCTGAACTGGATTTCCCTATATCTCGAGTTCTATAGGACCTAGAGAGCTGAAACTCCGCCCATATACTAATTGGGGGGCGGGGCGTCGATTGCACTTGGTTTGGGACCTCTAGCGCCACCAGGCGCCGAGATATGGAAGTGCACCCCCCTGATTTTTGTACCTAGAGAGCTGAAACTCCGCCCATATACTAATTAGAGGGCGGGGAGTCGAATGCACTTGGTTTGGGAGCTCTAGCGCCACCAGGCGCCGAGATATGGAAGTGCACCTAGTGTTTTTTTTGTGGGTGGGATTTGTGTTTTTTGGGGTGGGACTTGTGTTTTTTTTTTTTTTTTTTTTGGGGGGTGGGACTTGTGTTTTTTTTTTTTTTTGGGGTGGGACTTGTGTTTTTTTGGGGTGGGACTTGTGTTTTTTTTGGGTGGGACTTGTGTTTTTTTGGGGAGGGACTTGTGTTTTTTTTTTTGTTTTTTTTTGGGGTGGGACTTGTGTTTTTTTTTTTTTTTGGGTGGGACTTGTGTTTTTTTGGGGTGGGACTTGTGTTTTTTTTGGGTGGGACTTGTGTTTTTTTGGGGAGGGACTTGTGTTTTTTTTTATATTTCCAAAAACTCACCCAAATCTTTCCCAAAACTTACCCAGATCTTGGGGGTGGGACTTGTGTTTTTTTTTGGGTGGGACTTGTGTTTTTTTGGAGGTGGGACTTGTGTTTTTTTGGAGGTGGGACTTGTGTTTTTTGGTGGGAATTGTGTTTTTTTTGTGAACATATAGCTCCGCCCAGGAAGTAGTCAGCGCCAAAAGCTAGGTATCATTCGAAAGGTCTTGGCGAGGCCTTTAAAATGACATCCTACTTGTATCGTTAGGACCTTTGGGGGCGGAGCTATGGGACCGAATACAATCATGTATCCAAAAATTATCTCGGTCTAGGAAAGTCGAAACGACTCGTGATTGGTGTCATTGGAAAGGTCTCTGCGAGTGCTTTCCAATGACACCTTGTTTGTGTCGCTGCGACCTTCCTAGGCCGAGATACAGTTTTGATACATGAATATATTTTGTCCCATAGCTCCGCCCAGGAAGCAGTCAGCGACATGATCTAGGTATCATTCGAAAGGGCTTTCTGAGACCTTTCCAACGAGACTACTCTGATGTCTCTGTGATGTTGGAGTCATGAGATATTGGCACTCGAAATTTAACAGGAAGTGACCCTATAGCTCCGCCCAGAAAGCTTATCTTTCCCAAAACTCACCCCAGATTTTGGGGGCGTGACTTTGGGGGTGTGTCTTGTGTTTTTTGGGGGTGGGACTTGTGTTTTTGGGGGTGGGACTTGTGTTTTTTGGGGGTGGGACTTGTGTTTTAATAATTATGAGGGGTAGGGTTAGGGGTGGGTTAGGTTAGGATATAGGGTCCAATACTATGGATCGGTCATGACCGATCCTAGGGGTAGGAGTTTAGTTAGAGTTAGGGTTAGGGTTAGGGTTAGGGTTAGGGTTAGGGTTAGGGTTAGGGTTAGGGTTAGGTTAGGGTTAGGGTTAGGGTTAGGGTTAGGGTTAGGGTTAGGGTTAGGGTTAGGGTTAGGTTATAGGGATAAAAACGAAAAGTGCACCCCCCTGAAGTGCACCCCCTGAACTGGATTTCCCTATATCTCGAGTTCTATAGGACCTAGAGAGCTGAAACTCCGCCCATATACTAATTGGGGGGCGGGGCGTCGATTGCACTTGGTTTGGGACCTCTAGCGCCACCAGGCGCCGAGATATGGAAGTGCACCCCCCTGATTTTTGTACCTAGAGAGCTGAAACTCCGCCCATATACTAATTAGAGGGCGGGGAGTCGAATGCACTTGGTTTGGGAGCTCTAGCGCCACCAGGCGCCGAGATATGGAAGTGCACCTAGTGTTTTTTTTGTGGGTGGGATTTGTGTTTTTTGGGGTGGGACTTGTGTTTTTTTTTTTTTTTTTTTTGGGGGGTGGGACTTGTGTTTTTTTTTTTTTTTGGGGTGGGACTTGTGTTTTTTTGGGGTGGGACTTGTGTTTTTTTTGGGTGGGACTTGTGTTTTTTTGGGGAGGGACTTGTGTTTTTTTTTTTGTTTTTTTTTGGGGTGGGACTTGTGTTTTTTTTTTTTTTTGGGTGGGACTTGTGTTTTTTTGGGGTGGGACTTGTGTTTTTTTTGGGTGGGACTTGTGTTTTTTTGGGGAGGGACTTGTGTTTTTTTTTATATTTCCAAAAACTCACCCAAATCTTTCCCAAAACTTACCCAGATCTTGGGGGTGGGACTTGTGTTTTTTTTTGGGTGGGACTTGTGTTTTTTTGGAGGTGGGACTTGTGTTTTTTTGGAGGTGGGACTTGTGTTTTTTGGTGGGAATTGTGTTTTTTTTGTGAACATATAGCTCCGCCCAGGAAGTAGTCAGCGCCAAAAGCTAGGTATCATTCGAAAGGTCTTGGCGAGGCCTTTAAAATGACATCCTACTTGTATCGTTAGGACCTTTGGGGGCGGAGCTATGGGACCGAATACAATCATGTATCCAAAAATTATCTCGGTCTAGGAAAGTCGAAACGACTCGTGATTGGTGTCATTGGAAAGGTCTCTGCGAGTGCTTTCCAATGACACCTTGTTTGTGTCGCTGCGACCTTCCTAGGCCGAGATACAGTTTTGATACATGAATATATTTTGTCCCATAGCTCCGCCCAGGAAGCAGTCAGCGACATGATCTAGGTATCATTCGAAAGGGCTTTCTGAGACCTTTCCAACGAGACTACTCTGATGTCTCTGTGATGTTGGAGTCATGAGATATTGGCACTCGAAATTTAACAGGAAGTGACCCTATAGCTCCGCCCAGAAAGCTTATCTTTCCCAAAACTCACCCCAGATTTTGGGGGCGTGACTTTGGGGGTGTGTCTTGTGTTTTTTGGGGGTGGGACTTGTGTTTTTGGGGGTGGGACTTGTGTTTTTTGGGGGTGGGACTTGTGTTTTAATAATTATGAGGGGTAGGGTTAGGGGTGGGTTAGGTTAGGATATAGGGTCCAATACTATGGATCGGTCATGACCGATCCTAGGGGTAGGAGTTTAGTTAGAGTTAGGGTTAGGGTTAGGGTTAGGGTTAGGGTTAGGGTTAGGGTTAGGGTTAGGGTTAGGTTAGGGTTAGGGTTAGGGTTAGGGTTAGGGTTAGGGTTAGGGTTAGGGTTAGAGTTAGGGTTAGGGTTAGGGTTAGAGTAGGTAGGGTTAGGGTTAGAGTTAGAGTTAGAGTTAGGGTTAGGGTTAGGGTTAGGTTATAGGGATAAAAACGAAAAGTGCACCCCCCTGAAGTGCACCCCCTGAACTGGATTTCCCTATATCTCGAGTTCTATAGGACCTAGAGAGCTGAAACTCCGCCCATATACTAATTGGGGGGCGGGGCGTCGATTGCACTTGGTTTGGGACCTCTAGCGCCACCAGGCGCCGAGATATGGAAGTGCACCCCCCTGATTTTTGTACCTAGAGAGCTGAAACTCCGCCCATATACTAATTAGAGGGCGGGGAGTCGAATGCACTTGGTTTGGGAGCTCTAGCGCCACCAGGCGCCGAGATATGGAAGTGCACCTAGTGTTTTTTTTGTGGGTGGGATTTGTGTTTTTTGGGGTGGGACTTGTGTTTTTTTTTTTTTTTTTTTTGGGGGGTGGGACTTGTGTTTTTTTTTTTTTTTGGGGTGGGACTTGTGTTTTTTTGGGGTGGGACTTGTGTTTTTTTTGGGTGGGACTTGTGTTTTTTTGGGGAGGGACTTGTGTTTTTTTTTTTGTTTTTTTTTGGGGTGGGACTTGTGTTTTTTTTTTTTTTTGGGTGGGACTTGTGTTTTTTTGGGGTGGGACTTGTGTTTTTTTTGGGTGGGACTTGTGTTTTTTTGGGGAGGGACTTGTGTTTTTTTTTATATTTCCAAAAACTCACCCAAATCTTTCCCAAAACTTACCCAGATCTTGGGGGTGGGACTTGTGTTTTTTTTTGGGTGGGACTTGTGTTTTTTTGGAGGTGGGACTTGTGTTTTTTTGGAGGTGGGACTTGTGTTTTTTGGTGGGAATTGTGTTTTTTTTGTGAACATATAGCTCCGCCCAGGAAGTAGTCAGCGCCAAAAGCTAGGTATCATTCGAAAGGTCTTGGCGAGGCCTTTAAAATGACATCCTACTTGTATCGTTAGGACCTTTGGGGGCGGAGCTATGGGACCGAATACAATCATGTATCCAAAAATTATCTCGGTCTAGGAAAGTCGAAACGACTCGTGATTGGTGTCATTGGAAAGGTCTCTGCGAGTGCTTTCCAATGACACCTTGTTTGTGTCGCTGCGACCTTCCTAGGCCGAGATACAGTTTTGATACATGAATATATTTTGTCCCATAGCTCCGCCCAGGAAGCAGTCAGCGACATGATCTAGGTATCATTCGAAAGGGCTTTCTGAGACCTTTCCAACGAGACTACTCTGATGTCTCTGTGATGTTGGAGTCATGAGATATTGGCACTCGAAATTTAACAGGAAGTGACCCTATAGCTCCGCCCAGAAAGCTTATCTTTCCCAAAACTCACCCCAGATTTTGGGGGCGTGACTTTGGGGGTGTGTCTTGTGTTTTTTGGGGGTGGGACTTGTGTTTTTGGGGGTGGGACTTGTGTTTTTTGGGGGTGGGACTTGTGTTTTAATAATTATGAGGGGTAGGGTTAGGGGTGGGTTAGGTTAGGATATAGGGTCCAATACTATGGATCGGTCATGACCGATCCTAGGGGTAGGAGTTTAGTTAGAGTTAGGGTTAGGGTTAGGGTTAGGGTTAGGGTTAGGGTTAGGGTTAGGGTTAGGGTTAGGTTAGGGTTAGGGTTAGGGTTAGGGTTAGGGTTAGGGTTAGGGTTAGGGTTAGAGTTAGGGTTAGGGTTAGGGTTAGAGTAGGTAGGGTTAGGGTTAGAGTTAGAGTTAGAGTTAGGGTTAGGGTTAGGGTTAGGGTTAGGGTTAGGGTTAGAGTTAGGGTTAGGGTTAGGTTATAGGGATAAAAACGAAAAGTGCACCCCCCTGAAGTGCACCCCCTGAACTGGATTTCCCTATATCTCGAGTTCTATAGGACCTAGAGAGCTGAAACTCCGCCCATATACTAATTGGGGGGCGGGGCGTCGATTGCACTTGGTTTGGGACCTCTAGCGCCACCAGGCGCCGAGATATGGAAGTGCACCCCCCTGATTTTTGTACCTAGAGAGCTGAAACTCCGCCCATATACTAATTAGAGGGCGGGGAGTCGAATGCACTTGGTTTGGGAGCTCTAGCGCCACCAGGCGCCGAGATATGGAAGTGCACCTAGTGTTTTTTTTGTGGGTGGGATTTGTGTTTTTTGGGGTGGGACTTGTGTTTTTTTTTTTTTTTTTTTTGGGGGGTGGGACTTGTGTTTTTTTTTTTTTTTGGGGTGGGACTTGTGTTTTTTTGGGGTGGGACTTGTGTTTTTTTTGGGTGGGACTTGTGTTTTTTTGGGGAGGGACTTGTGTTTTTTTTTTTGTTTTTTTTTGGGGTGGGACTTGTGTTTTTTTTTTTTTTTGGGTGGGACTTGTGTTTTTTTGGGGTGGGACTTGTGTTTTTTTTGGGTGGGACTTGTGTTTTTTTGGGGAGGGACTTGTGTTTTTTTTTATATTTCCAAAAACTCACCCAAATCTTTCCCAAAACTTACCCAGATCTTGGGGGTGGGACTTGTGTTTTTTTTTGGGTGGGACTTGTGTTTTTTTGGAGGTGGGACTTGTGTTTTTTTGGAGGTGGGACTTGTGTTTTTTGGTGGGAATTGTGTTTTTTTTGTGAACATATAGCTCCGCCCAGGAAGTAGTCAGCGCCAAAAGCTAGGTATCATTCGAAAGGTCTTGGCGAGGCCTTTAAAATGACATCCTACTTGTATCGTTAGGACCTTTGGGGGCGGAGCTATGGGACCGAATACAATCATGTATCCAAAAATTATCTCGGTCTAGGAAAGTCGAAACGACTCGTGATTGGTGTCATTGGAAAGGTCTCTGCGAGTGCTTTCCAATGACACCTTGTTTGTGTCGCTGCGACCTTCCTAGGCCGAGATACAGTTTTGATACATGAATATATTTTGTCCCATAGCTCCGCCCAGGAAGCAGTCAGCGACATGATCTAGGTATCATTCGAAAGGGCTTTCTGAGACCTTTCCAACGAGACTACTCTGATGTCTCTGTGATGTTGGAGTCATGAGATATTGGCACTCGAAATTTAACAGGAAGTGACCCTATAGCTCCGCCCAGAAAGCTTATCTTTCCCAAAACTCACCCCAGATTTTGGGGGCGTGACTTTGGGGGTGTGTCTTGTGTTTTTTGGGGGTGGGACTTGTGTTTTTGGGGGTGGGACTTGTGTTTTTTGGGGGTGGGACTTGTGTTTTAATAATTATGAGGGGTAGGGTTAGGGGTGGGTTAGGTTAGGATATAGGGTCCAATACTATGGATCGGTCATGACCGATCCTAGGGGTAGGAGTTTAGTTAGAGTTAGGGTTAGGGTTAGGGTTAGGGTTAGGTTAGGGTTAGAGTTAGGGTTAGGTTAGGTTAGGTTAGGGTTAGGGTTAGGGTTAGGGTTAGAGTTAGGGTTAGGGTTAGGGTTAGGGTTAGGGTTAGGGTTAGGGTTAGGGTTAGGGTTAGGTTGGTTAGGGTTAGGGTTAGGGTTAGGGTTAGGTTATAGACCAAAATGCGAAGTTGTCACCCCCCAGTTTTGTCACCCCCCCCCAATATCTCGAGTTCTATAGGTCCTATAGAGCTGAAACTCCGCCCATATACTAATTAGGGGGCGGGGAGTCGATTGCAAGTGGTTTGGGAGCTCTAGCGCCACCAGGGGCCGAGATATGGTATTGTCACCCCCTGTCACCCCCCTTATTATAGGTCCTATAGAGCTGAAACTCCTCCCATATACTAATTAGGGGGCGGGGAGTCGATTGCAAGTGGTTTGGGAGCTCTAGCGCCACCAGGGGCCGAGATATGGTATTGTCACCCCCCTGTCACCCCCCTTATTATAGGTCCTATAGAGCTGAAACTCCTCCCATATACTAATTAGGGGGCGGGGAGTCGATTGCAAGTGGTTTGGGAGCTCTAGCGCCACCAGGGGCCGAGATATGGTACTGCACCTAGTGTTTTTTTTGTGGGTGGGATTTGTGTTTTTTGGGGTGGGACTTGTGTTTTTTTTTTTTTTTTTTTTTTGGGGTGGGACTTGTGTTTTTTTTTTTTTTGGGGGTGGGACTTGTGTTTTTTTGGGGTGGGACTTGTGTTTTTTTTGGGTGGGACTTGTGTTTTTTTGGGGAGGGACTTGTGTTTTTTTTTTTTTTTTTTTTTGGGGGTGGGACTTGTGTTTTTTTTTTTTTTTGGGGTGGGACTTGTGTTTTTTTGGGGTGGGACTTGTGTTTTTTTTGGGTGGGACTTGTGTTTTTTTGGGGAGGGACTTGTGTTTTTTTTTTTTTTTTTTTTTGGGGGTGGGACTTGTGTTTTTTTTTTTTTTTGGGTGGGACTTGTGTTTTTTTGGGGTGGGACTTGTGTTTTTTTTGGGTGGGACTTGTGTTTTTTTGGGGAGGGACTTGTTTTTTTTTTTTTTTTTTTTTTTTGGGGGTGGGACTTGTGTTTTTTTTTGTTTTTTTGGGGGTGTGTGACTTGTGTTGGAGTTGGGTGTGACTTGTGTTTTTTTGGAGGTGGGACTTGTGTTTTTTTGGAGGTGGGACTTGTGTTTTTTGGTGGGAATTGTGTTTTTTTTGTGAACATATAGCTCCGCCCAGGAAGCAGTGAGCGCCAAAAGCTAGGTATCATTCGAAAGGTCTTGGCGAGGCCTTTAAAATGACACCCAACTTGTATCGTTAGGACCTTTGGGGGCGGAGCTATGGGACCAAATACAATCATGTATCCAAAAATTATCTCGGTCTAGGAAAGTCGAAACGACTCGTGATTGGTGTCATTGGAAAGGTCTCTGCGAGTGCTTTCCAATGACACCTTGTTTGTGTCGCTGCGACCTTCCTAGGCCGAGATACAGTTTTGATACATGAATATATTTTGTCCCATAGCTCCGCCCAGGAAGCAGTCAGCGACATGATCTAGGTATCATTCGAAAGGGCTTTCTGAGACCTTTCCAACGAGACTACTCTGATGTCTCTGTGATGTTGGAGTCATGAGATATTGGCACTCGAAATTTAACAGGAAGTGACCCTATAGCTCCGCCCAGAAAGCTTATCTTAGGGTTAGGGTTAGGGTTAGGGTTAGGGTTAGGGTTAGGGTTAGGGTTAGGTTAGGATATAGGGTCCAATACTATGGATCGGTCATGACCGGGTTAGAGTTAGGGTTAGGGTTAGGGGAAATAAAATCCAGAGCCTGGACCTAGGGTCCAGACACGGCTATGCACTGTCCTTCCGGCCGCTGGCCACTCCAGGCAGAAAACTACGCCAACACAAAACCTGAGTGCACATGCTCTCTCCAACACCCTCAGAGTCTAAAACCCAAGGGTTAGGGTTAGGGTTAGGGTTAGGGTTAGGTTAGGGTTAGAGTTAGGGTTAGGGTTAGGGTTAGGGTTAGGGTTAGAGTTAGGGTTAGAGTTAGGGTTAGAGTTAGGGTTAGGGTTAGGGTTAGGGTTAGGGTTAGGGGAAAACGATCCAAGATCCAAACCTGAGGTCTGAAAATGGTTATGCACTGTCCTTCGTGCTTCTGGCCGCTTCAAATACAGACACCGAAATGAACCCAAATACTGTCCAGAGAGATGTATAAAATTATAAAGAGGGCTAAATTGCCACGGGGTACTCCAATAAGGGCTGAATCACAGCAAAAACGAAGGGTAGGTGTTAGAAGAGATGTGGAAAGGGCATTCCACGAGCTCAAAACATTAAACAGACTAACTCGACGCCTGTATGGGCGACGAGAAAAATATCTGTGGCTCGACAACATCACCCCAGCATAAGTGATGGCGGCCATTTTACATTTTACAGTCTGTGTCATTCAGAAACATTAACAAGACCAACTCTTAGCCTGTATGGGCTGCGAGAAAAATTATTTTTGGTTCAGCAACATCATCACACACACATGATGGCGACCATTACAGATTTTACGGTCTTTGTCATTCAGGAACTGTCTCGCGACGCGTTTCGGCCATCCTACGGCACTCATCAGGCGAGTTCGAATGACTATGGTGTCTCATTCCCTCTGTACTTTATAGTAATACCGAGGGCAGGGCCCCTCCCACTCTCTCTAAGCACCATCAGCATGTATATGCTTCATAAATCGTTTTTCTGCTATCAACTTTGTTGTTTTTAATTTTAAAATTAATTTCTAATTTTTATAACTTCATACATACATCCACAAACACTCCAGGAACATCCCAATGCCCAAAATGAAGTCCAGAGTCCGAGGCACGGGCTGAGTTAGGGGAAAACGATCCAAGATCCAAACCTGAGGTCTGAAAATGGTTATGCACTGTCCTTCGTGCTTCTGGCCGCTTCAAATACAGACACCGAAATGAACCCAAATACTGTCCAGAGAGATGTATAAAATTATAAAGAGGGCTAAATTGCCACGGGGTACTCCAATAAGGGCTGAATCACAGCAAAAACGAAGGGTAGGTGTTAGAAGAGATGTGGAAAGGGCATTCCACGAGCTCAAAACATTAAACAGACTAACTCGACGCCTGTATGGGCGACGAGAAAAATATCTGTGGCTCGACAACATCACCCCAGCATAAGTGATGGCGGCCATTTTACATTTTACAGTCTGTGTCATTCAGAAACATTAACAAGACCAACTCTTAGCCTGTATGGGCTGCGAGAAAAATTATTTTTGGTTCAGCAACATCATCACACACACATGATGGCGACCATTACAGATTTTACGGTCTTTGTCATTCAGGAACTGTCTCGCGACGCGTTTCGGCCATCCTACGGCACTCATCAGGCGAGTTCGAATGACTATGGTGTCTCATTCCCTCTGTACTTTATAGTAATACCGAGGGCAGGGCCCCTCCCACTCTCTCTAAGCACCATCAGCATGTATATGCTTCATAAATCGTTTTTCTGCTATCAACTTTGTTGTTTTTAATTTTAAAATTAATTTCTAATTTTTATAACTTCATACATACATCCACAAACACTCCAGGAACATCCCAATGCCCAAAATGAAGTCCAGAGTCCGAGGCACGGGCTGAGTTAGGGGAAAACGATCCAAGATCCAAACCTGAGGTCTGAAAATGGTTATGCACTGTCCTTCGTGCTTCTGGCCGCTTCAAATACAGACACCGAAATGAACCCAAATACTGTCCAGAGAGATGTATAAAATTATAAAGAGGGCTAAATTGCCACGGGGTACTCCAATAAGGGCTGAATCACAGCAAAAACGAAGGGTAGGTGTTAGAAGAGATGTGGAAAGGGCATTCCACGAGCTCAAAACATTAAACAGACTAACTCGACGCCTGTATGGGCGACGAGAAAAATATCTGTGGCTCGACAACATCACCCCAGCATAAGTGATGGCGGCCATTTTACATTTTACAGTCTGTGTCATTCAGAAACATTAACAAGACCAACTCTTAGCCTGTATGGGCTGCGAGAAAAATTATTTTTGGTTCAGCAACATCATCACACACACATGATGGCGACCATTACAGATTTTACGGTCTTTGTCATTCAGGAACTGTCTCGCGACGCGTTTCGGCCATCCTACGGCACTCATCAGGCGAGTTCGAATGACTATGGTGTCTCATTCCCTCTGTACTTTATAGTAATACCGAGGGCAGGGCCCCTCCCACTCTCTCTAAGCACCATCAGCATGTATATGCTTCATAAATCGTTTTTCTGCTATCAACTTTGTTGTTTTTAATTTTAAAATTAATTTCTAATTTTTATAACTTCATACATACATCCACAAACACTCCAGGAACATCCCAATGCCCAAAATGAAGTCCAGAGTCCGAGGCACGGGCTGAGTTAGGGGAAAACGATCCAAGATCCAAACCTGAGGTCTGAAAATGGTTATGCACTGTCCTTCGTGCTTCTGGCCGCTTCAAATACAGACACCGAAATGAACCCAAATACTGTCCAGAGAGATGTATAAAATTATAAAGAGGGCTAAATTGCCACGGGGTACTCCAATAAGGGCTGAATCACAGCAAAAACGAAGGGTAGGTGTTAGAAGAGATGTGGAAAGGGCATTCCACGAGCTCAAAACATTAAACAGACTAACTCGACGCCTGTATGGGCGACGAGAAAAATATCTGTGGCTCGACAACATCACCCCAGCATAAGTGATGGCGGCCATTTTACATTTTACAGTCTGTGTCATTCAGAAACATTAACAAGACCAACTCTTAGCCTGTATGGGCTGCGAGAAAAATTATTTTTGGTTCAGCAACATCATCACACACACATGATGGCGACCATTACAGATTTTACGGTCTTTGTCATTCAGGAACTGTCTCGCGACGCGTTTCGGCCATCCTACGGCACTCATCAGGCGAGTTCGAATGACTATGGTGTCTCATTCCCTCTGTACTTTATAGTAATACCGAGGGCAGGGCCCCTCCCACTCTCTCTAAGCACCATCAGCATGTATATGCTTCATAAATCGTTTTTCTGCTATCAACTTTGTTGTTTTTAATTTTAAAATTAATTTCTAATTTTTATAACTTCATACATACATCCACAAACACTCCAGGAACATCCCAATGCCCAAAATGAAGTCCAGAGTCCGAGGCACGGGCTGAGTTAGGGGAAAACGATCCAAGATCCAAACCTGAGGTCTGAAAATGGTTATGCACTGTCCTTCGTGCTTCTGGCCGCTTCAAATACAGACACCGAAATGAACCCAAATACTGTCCAGAGAGATGTATAAAATTATAAAGAGGGCTAAATTGCCACGGGGTACTCCAATAAGGGCTGAATCACAGCAAAAACGAAGGGTAGGTGTTAGAAGAGATGTGGAAAGGGCATTCCACGAGCTCAAAACATTAAACAGACTAACTCGACGCCTGTATGGGCGACGAGAAAAATATCTGTGGCTCGACAACATCACCCCAGCATAAGTGATGGCGGCCATTTTACATTTTACAGTCTGTGTCATTCAGAAACATTAACAAGACCAACTCTTAGCCTGTATGGGCTGCGAGAAAAATTATTTTTGGTTCAGCAACATCATCACACACACATGATGGCGACCATTACAGATTTTACGGTCTTTGTCATTCAGGAACTGTCTCGCGACGCGTTTCGGCCATCCTACGGCACTCATCAGGCGAGTTCGAATGACTATGGTGTCTCATTCCCTCTGTACTTTATAGTAATACCGAGGGCAGGGCCCCTCCCACTCTCTCTAAGCACCATCAGCATGTATATGCTTCATAAATCGTTTTTCTGCTATCAACTTTGTTGTTTTTAATTTTAAAATTAATTTCTAATTTTTATAACTTCATACATACATCCACAAACACTCCAGGAACATCCCAATGCCCAAAATGAAGTCCAGAGTCCGAGGCACGGGCTGAGTTAGGGGAAAACGATCCAAGATCCAAACCTGAGGTCTGAAAATGGTTATGCACTGTCCTTCGTGCTTCTGGCCGCTTCAAATACAGACACCGAAATGAACCCAAATACTGTCCAGAGAGATGTATAAAATTATAAAGAGGGCTAAATTGCCACGGGGTACTCCAATAAGGGCTGAATCACAGCAAAAACGAAGGGTAGGTGTTAGAAGAGATGTGGAAAGGGCATTCCACGAGCTCAAAACATTAAACAGACTAACTCGACGCCTGTATGGGCGACGAGAAAAATATCTGTGGCTCGACAACATCACCCCAGCATAAGTGATGGCGGCCATTTTACATTTTACAGTCTGTGTCATTCAGAAACATTAACAAGACCAACTCTTAGCCTGTATGGGCTGCGAGAAAAATTATTTTTGGTTCAGCAACATCATCACACACACATGATGGCGACCATTACAGATTTTACGGTCTTTGTCATTCAGGAACTGTCTCGCGACGCGTTTCGGCCATCCTACGGCACTCATCAGGCGAGTTCGAATGACTATGGTGTCTCATTCCCTCTGTACTTTATAGTAATACCGAGGGCAGGGCCCCTCCCACTCTCTCTAAGCACCATCAGCATGTATATGCTTCATAAATCGTTTTTCTGCTATCAACTTTGTTGTTTTTAATTTTAAAATTAATTTCTAATTTTTATAACTTCATACATACATCCACAAACACTCCAGGAACATCCCAATGCCCAAAATGAAGTCCAGAGTCCGAGGCACGGGCTGAGTTAGGGGAAAACGATCCAAGATCCAAACCTGAGGTCTGAAAATGGTTATGCACTGTCCTTCGTGCTTCTGGCCGCTTCAAATACAGACACCGAAATGAACCCAAATACTGTCCAGAGAGATGTATAAAATTATAAAGAGGGCTAAATTGCCACGGGGTACTCCAATAAGGGCTGAATCACAGCAAAAACGAAGGGTAGGTGTTAGAAGAGATGTGGAAAGGGCATTCCACGAGCTCAAAACATTAAACAGACTAACTCGACGCCTGTATGGGCGACGAGAAAAATATCTGTGGCTCGACAACATCACCCCAGCATAAGTGATGGCGGCCATTTTACATTTTACAGTCTGTGTCATTCAGAAACATTAACAAGACCAACTCTTAGCCTGTATGGGCTGCGAGAAAAATTATTTTTGGTTCAGCAACATCATCACACACACATGATGGCGACCATTACAGATTTTACGGTCTTTGTCATTCAGGAACTGTCTCGCGACGCGTTTCGGCCATCCTACGGCACTCATCAGGCGAGTTCGAATGACTATGGTGTCTCATTCCCTCTGTACTTTATAGTAATACCGAGGGCAGGGCCCCTCCCACTCTCTCTAAGCACCATCAGCATGTATATGCTTCATAAATCGTTTTTCTGCTATCAACTTTGTTGTTTTTAATTTTAAAATTAATTTCTAATTTTTATAACTTCATACATACATCCACAAACACTCCAGGAACATCCCAATGCCCAAAATGAAGTCCAGAGTCCGAGGCACGGGCTGAGTTAGGGGAAAACGATCCAAGATCCAAACCTGAGGTCTGAAAATGGTTATGCACTGTCCTTCGTGCTTCTGGCCGCTTCAAATACAGACACCGAAATGAACCCAAATACTGTCCAGAGAGATGTATAAAATTATAAAGAGGGCTAAATTGCCACGGGGTACTCCAATAAGGGCTGAATCACAGCAAAAACGAAGGGTAGGTGTTAGAAGAGATGTGGAAAGGGCATTCCACGAGCTCAAAACATTAAACAGACTAACTCGACGCCTGTATGGGCGACGAGAAAAATATCTGTGGCTCGACAACATCACCCCAGCATAAGTGATGGCGGCCATTTTACATTTTACAGTCTGTGTCATTCAGAAACATTAACAAGACCAACTCTTAGCCTGTATGGGCTGCGAGAAAAATTATTTTTGGTTCAGCAACATCATCACACACACATGATGGCGACCATTACAGATTTTACGGTCTTTGTCATTCAGGAACTGTCTCGCGACGCGTTTCGGCCATCCTACGGCACTCATCAGGCGAGTTCGAATGACTATGGTGTCTCATTCCCTCTGTACTTTATAGTAATACCGAGGGCAGGGCCCCTCCCACTCTCTCTAAGCACCATCAGCATGTATATGCTTCATAAATCGTTTTTCTGCTATCAACTTTGTTGTTTTTAATTTTAAAATTAATTTCTAATTTTTATAACTTCATACATACATCCACAAACACTCCAGGAACATCCCAATGCCCAAAATGAAGTCCAGAGTCCGAGGCACGGGCTGAGTTAGGGGAAAACGATCCAAGATCCAAACCTGAGGTCTGAAAATGGTTATGCACTGTCCTTCGTGCTTCTGGCCGCTTCAAATACAGACACCGAAATGAACCCAAATACTGTCCAGAGAGATGTATAAAATTATAAAGAGGGCTAAATTGCCACGGGGTACTCCAATAAGGGCTGAATCACAGCAAAAACGAAGGGTAGGTGTTAGAAGAGATGTGGAAAGGGCATTCCACGAGCTCAAAACATTAAACAGACTAACTCGACGCCTGTATGGGCGACGAGAAAAATATCTGTGGCTCGACAACATCACCCCAGCATAAGTGATGGCGGCCATTTTACATTTTACAGTCTGTGTCATTCAGAAACATTAACAAGACCAACTCTTAGCCTGTATGGGCTGCGAGAAAAATTATTTTTGGTTCAGCAACATCATCACACACACATGATGGCGACCATTACAGATTTTACGGTCTTTGTCATTCAGGAACTGTCTCGCGACGCGTTTCGGCCATCCTACGGCACTCATCAGGCGAGTTCGAATGACTATGGTGTCTCATTCCCTCTGTACTTTATAGTAATACCGAGGGCAGGGCCCCTCCCACTCTCTCTAAGCACCATCAGCATGTATATGCTTCATAAATCGTTTTTCTGCTATCAACTTTGTTGTTTTTAATTTTAAAATTAATTTCTAATTTTTATAACTTCATACATACATCCACAAACACTCCAGGAACATCCCAATGCCCAAAATGAAGTCCAGAGTCCGAGGCACGGGCTGAGTTAGGGGAAAACGATCCAAGATCCAAACCTGAGGTCTGAAAATGGTTATGCACTGTCCTTCGTGCTTCTGGCCGCTTCAAATACAGACACCGAAATGAACCCAAATACTGTCCAGAGAGATGTATAAAATTATAAAGAGGGCTAAATTGCCACGGGGTACTCCAATAAGGGCTGAATCACAGCAAAAACGAAGGGTAGGTGTTAGAAGAGATGTGGAAAGGGCATTCCACGAGCTCAAAACATTAAACAGACTAACTCGACGCCTGTATGGGCGACGAGAAAAATATCTGTGGCTCGACAACATCACCCCAGCATAAGTGATGGCGGCCATTTTACATTTTACAGTCTGTGTCATTCAGAAACATTAACAAGACCAACTCTTAGCCTGTATGGGCTGCGAGAAAAATTATTTTTGGTTCAGCAACATCATCACACACACATGATGGCGACCATTACAGATTTTACGGTCTTTGTCATTCAGGAACTGTCTCGCGACGCGTTTCGGCCATCCTACGGCACTCATCAGGCGAGTTCGAATGACTATGGTGTCTCATTCCCTCTGTACTTTATAGTAATACCGAGGGCAGGGCCCCTCCCACTCTCTCTAAGCACCATCAGCATGTATATGCTTCATAAATCGTTTTTCTGCTATCAACTTTGTTGTTTTTAATTTTAAAATTAATTTCTAATTTTTATAACTTCATACATACATCCACAAACACTCCAGGAACATCCCAATGCCCAAAATGAAGTCCAGAGTCCGAGGCACGGGCTGAGTTAGGGGAAAACGATCCAAGATCCAAACCTGAGGTCTGAAAATGGTTATGCACTGTCCTTCGTGCTTCTGGCCGCTTCAAATACAGACACCGAAATGAACCCAAATACTGTCCAGAGAGATGTATAAAATTATAAAGAGGGCTAAATTGCCACGGGGTACTCCAATAAGGGCTGAATCACAGCAAAAACGAAGGGTAGGTGTTAGAAGAGATGTGGAAAGGGCATTCCACGAGCTCAAAACATTAAACAGACTAACTCGACGCCTGTATGGGCGACGAGAAAAATATCTGTGGCTCGACAACATCACCCCAGCATAAGTGATGGCGGCCATTTTACATTTTACAGTCTGTGTCATTCAGAAACATTAACAAGACCAACTCTTAGCCTGTATGGGCTGCGAGAAAAATTATTTTTGGTTCAGCAACATCATCACACACACATGATGGCGACCATTACAGATTTTACGGTCTTTGTCATTCAGGAACTGTCTCGCGACGCGTTTCGGCCATCCTACGGCACTCATCAGGCGAGTTCGAATGACTATGGTGTCTCATTCCCTCTGTACTTTATAGTAATACCGAGGGCAGGGCCCCTCCCACTCTCTCTAAGCACCATCAGCATGTATATGCTTCATAAATCGTTTTTCTGCTATCAACTTTGTTGTTTTTAATTTTAAAATTAATTTCTAATTTTTATAACTTCATACATACATCCACAAACACTCCAGGAACATCCCAATGCCCAAAATGAAGTCCAGAGTCCGAGGCACGGGCTGAGTTAGGGGAAAACGATCCAAGATCCAAACCTGAGGTCTGAAAATGGTTATGCACTGTCCTTCGTGCTTCTGGCCGCTTCAAATACAGACACCGAAATGAACCCAAATACTGTCCAGAGAGATGTATAAAATTATAAAGAGGGCTAAATTGCCACGGGGTACTCCAATAAGGGCTGAATCACAGCAAAAACGAAGGGTAGGTGTTAGAAGAGATGTGGAAAGGGCATTCCACGAGCTCAAAACATTAAACAGACTAACTCGACGCCTGTATGGGCGACGAGAAAAATATCTGTGGCTCGACAACATCACCCCAGCATAAGTGATGGCGGCCATTTTACATTTTACAGTCTGTGTCATTCAGAAACATTAACAAGACCAACTCTTAGCCTGTATGGGCTGCGAGAAAAATTATTTTTGGTTCAGCAACATCATCACACACACATGATGGCGACCATTACAGATTTTACGGTCTTTGTCATTCAGGAACTGTCTCGCGACGCGTTTCGGCCATCCTACGGCACTCATCAGGCGAGTTCGAATGACTATGGTGTCTCATTCCCTCTGTACTTTATAGTAATACCGAGGGCAGGGCCCCTCCCACTCTCTCTAAGCACCATCAGCATGTATATGCTTCATAAATCGTTTTTCTGCTATCAACTTTGTTGTTTTTAATTTTAAAATTAATTTCTAATTTTTATAACTTCATACATACATCCACAAACACTCCAGGAACATCCCAATGCCCAAAATGAAGTCCAGAGTCCGAGGCACGGGCTGAGTTAGGGGAAAACGATCCAAGATCCAAACCTGAGGTCTGAAAATGGTTATGCACTGTCCTTCGTGCTTCTGGCCGCTTCAAATACAGACACCGAAATGAACCCAAATACTGTCCAGAGAGATGTATAAAATTATAAAGAGGGCTAAATTGCCACGGGGTACTCCAATAAGGGCTGAATCACAGCAAAAACGAAGGGTAGGTGTTAGAAGAGATGTGGAAAGGGCATTCCACGAGCTCAAAACATTAAACAGACTAACTCGACGCCTGTATGGGCGACGAGAAAAATATCTGTGGCTCGACAACATCACCCCAGCATAAGTGATGGCGGCCATTTTACATTTTACAGTCTGTGTCATTCAGAAACATTAACAAGACCAACTCTTAGCCTGTATGGGCTGCGAGAAAAATTATTTTTGGTTCAGCAACATCATCACACACACATGATGGCGACCATTACAGATTTTACGGTCTTTGTCATTCAGGAACTGTCTCGCGACGCGTTTCGGCCATCCTACGGCACTCATCAGGCGAGTTCGAATGACTATGGTGTCTCATTCCCTCTGTACTTTATAGTAATACCGAGGGCAGGGCCCCTCCCACTCTCTCTAAGCACCATCAGCATGTATATGCTTCATAAATCGTTTTTCTGCTATCAACTTTGTTGTTTTTAATTTTAAAATTAATTTCTAATTTTTATAACTTCATACATACATCCACAAACACTCCAGGAACATCCCAATGCCCAAAATGAAGTCCAGAGTCCGAGGCACGGGCTGAGTTAGGGGAAAACGATCCAAGATCCAAACCTGAGGTCTGAAAATGGTTATGCACTGTCCTTCGTGCTTCTGGCCGCTTCAAATACAGACACCGAAATGAACCCAAATACTGTCCAGAGAGATGTATAAAATTATAAAGAGGGCTAAATTGCCACGGGGTACTCCAATAAGGGCTGAATCACAGCAAAAACGAAGGGTAGGTGTTAGAAGAGATGTGGAAAGGGCATTCCACGAGCTCAAAACATTAAACAGACTAACTCGACGCCTGTATGGGCGACGAGAAAAATATCTGTGGCTCGACAACATCACCCCAGCATAAGTGATGGCGGCCATTTTACATTTTACAGTCTGTGTCATTCAGAAACATTAACAAGACCAACTCTTAGCCTGTATGGGCTGCGAGAAAAATTATTTTTGGTTCAGCAACATCATCACACACACATGATGGCGACCATTACAGATTTTACGGTCTTTGTCATTCAGGAACTGTCTCGCGACGCGTTTCGGCCATCCTACGGCACTCATCAGGCGAGTTCGAATGACTATGGTGTCTCATTCCCTCTGTACTTTATAGTAATACCGAGGGCAGGGCCCCTCCCACTCTCTCTAAGCACCATCAGCATGTATATGCTTCATAAATCGTTTTTCTGCTATCAACTTTGTTGTTTTTAATTTTAAAATTAATTTCTAATTTTTATAACTTCATACATACATCCACAAACACTCCAGGAACATCCCAATGCCCAAAATGAAGTCCAGAGTCCGAGGCACGGGCTGAGTTAGGGGAAAACGATCCAAGATCCAAACCTGAGGTCTGAAAATGGTTATGCACTGTCCTTCGTGCTTCTGGCCGCTTCAAATACAGACACCGAAATGAACCCAAATACTGTCCAGAGAGATGTATAAAATTATAAAGAGGGCTAAATTGCCACGGGGTACTCCAATAAGGGCTGAATCACAGCAAAAACGAAGGGTAGGTGTTAGAAGAGATGTGGAAAGGGCATTCCACGAGCTCAAAACATTAAACAGACTAACTCGACGCCTGTATGGGCGACGAGAAAAATATCTGTGGCTCGACAACATCACCCCAGCATAAGTGATGGCGGCCATTTTACATTTTACAGTCTGTGTCATTCAGAAACATTAACAAGACCAACTCTTAGCCTGTATGGGCTGCGAGAAAAATTATTTTTGGTTCAGCAACATCATCACACACACATGATGGCGACCATTACAGATTTTACGGTCTTTGTCATTCAGGAACTGTCTCGCGACGCGTTTCGGCCATCCTACGGCACTCATCAGGCGAGTTCGAATGACTATGGTGTCTCATTCCCTCTGTACTTTATAGTAATACCGAGGGCAGGGCCCCTCCCACTCTCTCTAAGCACCATCAGCATGTATATGCTTCATAAATCGTTTTTCTGCTATCAACTTTGTTGTTTTTAATTTTAAAATTAATTTCTAATTTTTATAACTTCATACATACATCCACAAACACTCCAGGAACATCCCAATGCCCAAAATGAAGTCCAGAGTCCGAGGCACGGGCTGAGTTAGGGGAAAACGATCCAAGATCCAAACCTGAGGTCTGAAAATGGTTATGCACTGTCCTTCGTGCTTCTGGCCGCTTCAAATACAGACACCGAAATGAACCCAAATACTGTCCAGAGAGATGTATAAAATTATAAAGAGGGCTAAATTGCCACGGGGTACTCCAATAAGGGCTGAATCACAGCAAAAACGAAGGGTAGGTGTTAGAAGAGATGTGGAAAGGGCATTCCACGAGCTCAAAACATTAAACAGACTAACTCGACGCCTGTATGGGCGACGAGAAAAATATCTGTGGCTCGACAACATCACCCCAGCATAAGTGATGGCGGCCATTTTACATTTTACAGTCTGTGTCATTCAGAAACATTAACAAGACCAACTCTTAGCCTGTATGGGCTGCGAGAAAAATTATTTTTGGTTCAGCAACATCATCACACACACATGATGGCGACCATTACAGATTTTACGGTCTTTGTCATTCAGGAACTGTCTCGCGACGCGTTTCGGCCATCCTACGGCACTCATCAGGCGAGTTCGAATGACTATGGTGTCTCATTCCCTCTGTACTTTATAGTAATACCGAGGGCAGGGCCCCTCCCACTCTCTCTAAGCACCATCAGCATGTATATGCTTCATAAATCGTTTTTCTGCTATCAACTTTGTTGTTTTTAATTTTAAAATTAATTTCTAATTTTTATAACTTCATACATACATCCACAAACACTCCAGGAACATCCCAATGCCCAAAATGAAGTCCAGAGTCCGAGGCACGGGCTGAGTTAGGGGAAAACGATCCAAGATCCAAACCTGAGGTCTGAAAATGGTTATGCACTGTCCTTCGTGCTTCTGGCCGCTTCAAATACAGACACCGAAATGAACCCAAATACTGTCCAGAGAGATGTATAAAATTATAAAGAGGGCTAAATTGCCACGGGGTACTCCAATAAGGGCTGAATCACAGCAAAAACGAAGGGTAGGTGTTAGAAGAGATGTGGAAAGGGCATTCCACGAGCTCAAAACATTAAACAGACTAACTCGACGCCTGTATGGGCGACGAGAAAAATATCTGTGGCTCGACAACATCACCCCAGCATAAGTGATGGCGGCCATTTTACATTTTACAGTCTGTGTCATTCAGAAACATTAACAAGACCAACTCTTAGCCTGTATGGGCTGCGAGAAAAATTATTTTTGGTTCAGCAACATCATCACACACACATGATGGCGACCATTACAGATTTTACGGTCTTTGTCATTCAGGAACTGTCTCGCGACGCGTTTCGGCCATCCTACGGCACTCATCAGGCGAGTTCGAATGACTATGGTGTCTCATTCCCTCTGTACTTTATAGTAATACCGAGGGCAGGGCCCCTCCCACTCTCTCTAAGCACCATCAGCATGTATATGCTTCATAAATCGTTTTTCTGCTATCAACTTTGTTGTTTTTAATTTTAAAATTAATTTCTAATTTTTATAACTTCATACATACATCCACAAACACTCCAGGAACATCCCAATGCCCAAAATGAAGTCCAGAGTCCGAGGCACGGGCTGAGTTAGGGGAAAACGATCCAAGATCCAAACCTGAGGTCTGAAAATGGTTATGCACTGTCCTTCGTGCTTCTGGCCGCTTCAAATACAGACACCGAAATGAACCCAAATACTGTCCAGAGAGATGTATAAAATTATAAAGAGGGCTAAATTGCCACGGGGTACTCCAATAAGGGCTGAATCACAGCAAAAACGAAGGGTAGGTGTTAGAAGAGATGTGGAAAGGGCATTCCACGAGCTCAAAACATTAAACAGACTAACTCGACGCCTGTATGGGCGACGAGAAAAATATCTGTGGCTCGACAACATCACCCCAGCATAAGTGATGGCGGCCATTTTACATTTTACAGTCTGTGTCATTCAGAAACATTAACAAGACCAACTCTTAGCCTGTATGGGCTGGGTTAGGGTTAGGTTAGGGTTAGGGTTAGGTTAGGGTTAGGGTTAGGGTTAGGGTTAGGGTTAGGGTTAGGTTAGGGTTAGGGTTAGGGTTAGGGTTAGGGTTAGGGTTAGAGTTAGGGTTAGAGTTAGGGTTAGGGTTAGGGTTAGGATGGGTTAGGGTTAGGGTTAGGGTTAGTTAGGGTTAGGGTTAGGGTTAGGTTAGGGTTAGGGTTAGGGTTAGGGTTAGGGTTAGGGTTAGGGTTAGGGTTAGGGTTAGGGTTAGGGTTAGGGTTAGGGTTAGGGTTAGGGTTAGGGTTAGGGTTAGGGTTAGGGTTAGGGTTAGGGTTAGGGTTAGGGTTAGGGTTAGGGTTAGGGTTAGGGTTAGGGTTAGGGTTAGGGTTAGGGTTAGGGTTAGGTTAGGGTTAGGGTTAGGGTTAGGTTATAGGGATAAAAACGAAAAGTGCACCCCCCTGAAGTGCACCCCCTGAACTGGATTTCCCTATATCTCGAGTTCTATAGGACCTAGAGAGCTGAAACTCCGCCCATATACTAATTGGGGGGCGGGGCGTCGATTGCACTTGGTTTGGGACCTCTAGCGCCACCAGGCGCCGAGATATGGAAGTGCACCCCCCTGATTTTTGTACCTAGAGAGCTGAAACTCCGCCCATATACTAATTAGAGGGCGGGGAGTCGAATGCACTTGGTTTGGGAGCTCTAGCGCCACCAGGCGCCGAGATATGGAAGTGCACCTAGTGTTTTTTTTGTGGGTGGGATTTGTGTTTTTTGGGGTGGGACTTGTGTTTTTTTTTTTTTTTTTTTTGGGGGGTGGGACTTGTGTTTTTTTTTTTTTTTGGGGTGGGACTTGTGTTTTTTTGGGGTGGGACTTGTGTTTTTTTTGGGTGGGACTTGTGTTTTTTTGGGGAGGGACTTGTGTTTTTTTTTTTGTTTTTTTTTGGGGTGGGACTTGTGTTTTTTTTTTTTTTTGGGTGGGACTTGTGTTTTTTTGGGGTGGGACTTGTGTTTTTTTTGGGTGGGACTTGTGTTTTTTTGGGGAGGGACTTGTGTTTTTTTTTATATTTCCAAAAACTCACCCAAATCTTTCCCAAAACTTACCCAGATCTTGGGGGTGGGACTTGTGTTTTTTTTTGGGTGGGACTTGTGTTTTTTTGGAGGTGGGACTTGTGTTTTTTTGGAGGTGGGACTTGTGTTTTTTGGTGGGAATTGTGTTTTTTTTGTGAACATATAGCTCCGCCCAGGAAGTAGTCAGCGCCAAAAGCTAGGTATCATTCGAAAGGTCTTGGCGAGGCCTTTAAAATGACATCCTACTTGTATCGTTAGGACCTTTGGGGGCGGAGCTATGGGACCGAATACAATCATGTATCCAAAAATTATCTCGGTCTAGGAAAGTCGAAACGACTCGTGATTGGTGTCATTGGAAAGGTCTCTGCGAGTGCTTTCCAATGACACCTTGTTTGTGTCGCTGCGACCTTCCTAGGCCGAGATACAGTTTTGATACATGAATATATTTTGTCCCATAGCTCCGCCCAGGAAGCAGTCAGCGACATGATCTAGGTATCATTCGAAAGGGCTTTCTGAGACCTTTCCAACGAGACTACTCTGATGTCTCTGTGATGTTGGAGTCATGAGATATTGGCACTCGAAATTTAACAGGAAGTGACCCTATAGCTCCGCCCAGAAAGCTTATCTTTCCCAAAACTCACCCCAGATTTTGGGGGCGTGACTTTGGGGGTGTGTCTTGTGTTTTTTGGGGGTGGGACTTGTGTTTTTGGGGGTGGGACTTGTGTTTTTTGGGGGTGGGACTTGTGTTTTAATAATTATGAGGGGTAGGGTTAGGGGTGGGTTAGGTTAGGATATAGGGTCCAATACTATGGATCGGTCATGACCGATCCTAGGGGTAGGAGTTTAGTTAGAGTTAGGGTTAGGGTTAGGGTTAGGGTTAGGGTTAGGGTTAGGGTTAGGGTTAGGGTTAGGTTAGGGTTAGGGTTAGGGTTAGGGTTAGGGTTAGGGTTAGGGTTAGGGT